>JASDQU011104038.1:0-22319 GCA_032191745.1 Picea mariana | reverse complement strand
ACAATCATTGTGGCTAGCGACTAGAATTACCACTGGACATTGCTGGTAGTCATTCCTTGTCTCATGGTGTTGTGTCAAGCGGGCAGCAGGGTTGGGGAATTGATGAAGAGGACAACTCGGACAACCGGTGTTCATGTCACCAAGGGCCCTCCATTTAAACCTTGATGTGGACGAGAGACCTATCTACTTCGGGTGCCCACATAGACTACTCATCATCAAGATTAGGGTTTCTCAGGCTTGCTGGGGCAATTAACTTTACCCCGTCCCCATAGACTATGAACTCTGAGGCGGATTGGGGAACCACCTATTTTAGGGGAGCTCTATCCTGTTGTTTTCTATACTGTGCTATGAGGGTCAAAAGCATGCTACACCTTGGTGATTTTGGTCCCCTTGAGTGGTTTCAAGTCGCCCGTCGTGTTGTAATTGGAGAGTCAAAATGGTGACAGTCCCCATCGCGATTTGATACCTTATCTCCACCAGATTTTGTTAGATATCTCTTAGGGGACAAAGTATGATATGCGTCGACTAATAAAGGTGCACCAAAAGGAGTCACCCTCTGTCTTAAAATGAGGAGTCCCCCTCCATCAACAATTCCATGGTGCCTACTTGCAACCGTTCAACCACGAAGTATGGACTTAGTTATAGCTTTGTAAAGTGAGAAAATATATTCCTACTCTTTCTCTTATCCCAATAATACCTGAAATCATACGTAGGAGTTAGCACCATTAACAAATCCCTGAGATCATAAGTAGGAGTTATCACCATCTGAATTATCCAATCCAGTAGCTAAGAAAGAAAATAAATGTAAGGTAATGTAGGTCCTAGTCTTATCATAGTGAGGTAGGTAATTCATGACCACGTTAATTGCCACCCACGTAATGTAAATCCCCTACACCCCTTACCTTTGTCTGATAGATGGACAGAGGGAAATAACAACCAGTAGTCCCATCCACACCACGTAATCATGGAGTAGTCCCGTCCACACCATGTAATGAAAGAGTAGTCTCCAAGATGTAATGATGGATGGAAACCGTTCTACCACCATCACCCACTTCGCACTTACTGACATTTTAAACCGTCTTCCTCGATTTGAGTCTAAGCTGCAGAGACAAAAAGCTGTGTGTCACCCTTATCCAATAGAACCTATAAAATGTACAACTCAATCTGAAGCATGGAAGGAATAAAATATGGGTGCTGCTGGTCATTATTTATATATGTAATTACGCTTTAGCATCGTATGGGATGCTTTCATAATCGCTCGTACCAGAACATAATATACAAAGAGAGATATAAAATCTCATATATATATCCATATCTATATCTATATTTACCTTAAGGCTCTCCCTTAATCAAGCATTCCTCTTCCCTACATTTTGCCCGTGATTGTCCACTTCCTCGGTGACCATTCTGTAATCATTGTTGGGCCACTGGACATGCTACTGAAAACTATCCAGACTTCATTTTCAAATGGGAAGCTTGTGTGTGACAGAGGACCGGAAATATAATAAACTCTTAAACCTGCACCTTCACCATTCGGGCAGGTTTAAGAGTTTATTATATTTATAGCCCTGCGAACCTCCGTCCTTACCGCACCTTTGGAGCAAGCTGGACCTGCTGTTGCCCTGGTGACTAAATTCATAGGTTCAGCTAGACTTGGTAGCATAGAGGCCCGAGCGTGCACGGAGCAGTTACATTCATGATTTTGACTTACTTAAAGGCTTTCGATAAAGATGAGTAGGGAATGGAACCAGACAAAAGAAGATGGAACCCGATATGCTTACTTAAAGGGCATAAGTCTCCCTCAACTGCCCTTCCTTAAGGAAGGTCGATTATGCGCTTTTGGGTGGGGTTAAGAGGAGGAGATGGGAGTGTTGAGATGAAAGAACATAACTTCGTTCGATAGTGGGGCACCGGTGGGTTAAATTATTGATTCTGAACTTCATTCTCCAGGTGTTGTTTGCTCAGCCAATCGGTTACATTATTATGGATGATAATTATATAAGTAAATAAAATGAATATGGATGAGGTGTTAGAAGTGGAGAGAAAATAGAAAACATTATAAACTACTTGAAAATTAGTGTAAATCATATTAATACTAAATATAAATGAAACTTGAGTGGAATTCAAATTTAATTTTTTAGATAGATAAAACTTGAGTGGTTAAGAAGGAAATCGTTATCCTCTTTTTTTTCAAATTCAAAACTCATTTTATAATATGATTGCTTGTTTCTTTTTTTAATAAAGTAATTACTAAAACTTAATTTATTTTTAATAGAAAACCAACATAAAGAAAATATAACATTATGATAAATAATATAAAAATAGTCCCCGAGGTGTAGGACAGTCGGTGATGGAGTGTGTTGTTAAGCCACTCCGTGATGTTAAAGTCACCGGTTCGAAACCTGCGGGGACAAAAAATCCAACCATGTCTCATTTACTTATTCTTTTCTTAATTCTTTCATTAAATATTTACTAAACAATACACTATTAAATATTATAAAATGAAAATACAAATGAAAAAGTTTATTAATTTTGAAAATAATCATAAATAAAATAAATATAGATTAAGTTTATTAAATTTTAGAAAAATAAAAACGGACAGTTGGCGAAATGCAATTTGACTGAAAGTTCAAACATGATTAAATAATATAAAATAAGTAATTCAAAATCGAATAATATAAAATAAGTAATTCAAAATTAAATAATATAAAATAAAGTTTTAAAATAAATAATTCTAACTCACTTTTATTGGTTTAAACTCGTGAGATGTCTTTGAAAAAAAAATCCTTCGGTGCAAAGATAAAATCCAACGTACAATATTAGTAGGTGCGGTAATAAGTGTTCAACTTAACGTACACCATAAAGTATATCGGGTTCCGGGTTTTTTTTAAGGTGATCTGTACGATTTGATGTCAGCAAATGCCAGGGAGTTTTTTTCAAATCGTGATTTTTTCAGTTTACTTCACAGCATTCAATGCTGTTATAAGTTGTATATATCTCAACATATATATCAAAATAGGTGGTATATACATAATCAAATGTATCACGACATATATATCAAGATAATTTGAAAGTATATATATCATCGTCCGCAGCATTTAAACTTGGGCTGCCCCAGCATTTGAGCTTTTGCAATAGGTTGGTTATTGATAGCCCTTTCTTAGAGGTAGAACTTTTGTTATACAATCTTACCCTAGTTTAATTTTACTAGTGTGGAGCCTTTTAAGCCTCATCATCCTCCCAAACTAGCCTCATCTCACTCTTTTCTACACATAAAGTGAGGTCTAAAACTAACATACCCCCTAAACGGGAGAATGAGAATACCAAAGTAATTAAAGGAGGTTTACATATTAATGTTGATTGGAATTGCAATTAAAATTATCTTATTTCATGTTGGTCCAATATTTTGATGATGACCTCTTACAATAACTCTTAAATTGGTGAAAAGATTGTAAATGTACAATTTGAAAAGAAAGAGTATAAATCCTCATAGACTCAAATCCTGATATATATTCCCCCTAAATGGAGAAATGATAGTGTCAAAAATGTGAAAAGAATAATGATACAAGCCTTCAAACAAAATAGAAGAAAAACAAATAATGATCCAAACTTTTGAATGAAATAGAAATAAAAAAAAACAACAAAAATCACAACTTAACTAAATCTTCATATGATATTGCCCAAGGTTTGGGCTTGACACAATGATGGATATTGAATAATTTATTTTCACCTATAAACCACTTAGGTTCAAATTATACATGTATGAAAGAATTTTATTTTTATTAATTTATGATAATCTAACAAGACCAATACTAAAAACGAAACATCTACAATCAAGAATCTATTATCACATTTCCTAAAACTTAATAACATCAATATGAGAATGAACACCTACAACCAAGACACTATTGAATTGCACCCTTCCATAGTTCATTTCTAACATAATTATATCATTCTGTGCTTAAAACAATAACAAAACAATATTAATGATATTAAGAACTCATTTTCTCCATAGAAATTGAAAGGTGACAATTTAAGTATTTATGCAAATTATAACATGTATAAATTGGACTTGAATATGTTAGAATTGTGAATGCTGAAAACACAATTCACATATGATAATTAACAATCATACAGATAAGAAACACAAGATTTCACGTGGTTCACCCAAATGCTGGTCTACGTCCACCAAGCCTAGGCATTGGTTGTCTTATTATTCAGATCATGGAGATTACAATAGACTAGCAAGTTCTCACTATGTCTCTCTCTTTGTCTCTACGGGATTACATGTATTTATATACATTTACAAGAGACTGATTATTAAATGCAATTTCTATCCATATTCTAACTTGGTCTATTTTGTTGTAACCAACGCAGAATAATAGGATCCAAATCCATCCTTAGAGGAATTCGTTGTCACCAAATCCTAACAATCTCCACCTTGACAACAATTAACCTCATACATTTTTCCTTCCTTTTGTTCATCACCTTTTCTGCAAGCCAAGAGAAGCCAAGCACCACTCCAACTTCTGTAATAAAACTGGTTTCATGATCTCACATGTGTGACTTGCACTAGTTTGGATTTCCTGAGTGGTCACTCCACCTTCAACATGTCTTCCACAATTGTGTTGTGAGACATATTTAGTGATAGATCTCCTCTTATCCAAAACACCTGTAAAATATACATTACGATTATCACAAACTATCTCAGTGTAACCATTATAGGTGACATTTGTCTTTCTCAACCACTGAAACACCCATTTCACTACAACTCCTGAATATGTCATGTATTTGACAGCATCATGAGCATGTGAAACATTTGATCTTAACCATTTCATCACATACAAGAGACTTCCTACTAAACTTACACGAGACATAACCTTTTCTTCTTTATAGACACGACCTATGCCTGAAGAAAACTTATAATGGAAAGAAAGAGGGATAAAAAATGGTTTTACAATTGTCTTGTCCACCTGAGTCATTCTCTTACAGATTTTATCCATGCTTCGGCTTGCATCGAGCATATCATCAGAAAATAATATCAAGACTATGAATGTACTATAAACTATATAGTCATTCCTACCCTTTCAAAAACTCTGACTCACTATGAAGGATTCAAACCTCTTGTATATTTTCCTGGGTACCAATAAGCCATACAATGAATTATCTAGCA
Source organism: Picea mariana (assembly GCA_032191745.1). NCBI lineage: Eukaryota > Viridiplantae > Streptophyta > Pinopsida > Pinales > Pinaceae > Picea > Picea mariana. The sequence continues at coordinate 17,146 of JASDQU011104038.1, read as the reverse complement.
TGCAAACAAATTTACCGTTGCGATATTGAATCAACCATTTTGGCTATTCCATACATACTATATCTCTGTCAATGATGACCTTGTGAGAAGTAGAATCCCACACACAACATCCCTTTATAGCAACATCATAACTTGCAGAGATATAAAACAAGAAGGAATTTAGAAACAAAGATTTTAGGTATGGAAATGATTTATCGCTTACTAGTACCAACAATTCTTTCTTTCTCTTATGAACTTGATGCTTCTGCCATAAACAAGAAGATACATCTATTACTCCCTTCCAGCTTATAAAGGTTATCAACCTTTGTTGTCTTCATCACTACTAAACTACCTTTCGACACTGTGAGTGCTCCACCTTGAACTGTATAATTATATCCACAAGAGTCCAACACTCCCAATGAAATCAAATTTGATTTAATCTCAGGTACATATCTAACATTTGTTAATTCCCTAACAATAACATCGAACATCTTGATTCTAATACTGCCAACCCCACCAGATTTCAGGGAATATCGTTTCCCATAAGAACTACACCATCATCAATGGATTGGTAAGAAATGAACCAAGTTCTATGTGAGAACATGTGGTGGGATGCACTTGAATCTAACTACCATTCTTCTTGATATTGTAAATTACTAGAAATGGATAAAACTTGATCATTCATACCTGAATCTTTTATAGACAAATTTGCTTCCTTTGTAGAGTTTTCCTCATATTCCTTTCTTTTCTAGCAACCTTTCTTGAGATGTCTTGTTTTTCCACATTACCAACATTTTACTTTACCCTTTATGTGTCTTCACTTAGATCAATAAGAACTTCCCTAATTTCGGTCTTTAGTTCGACCTCTGACCAACATTGCCTCTGAAGTTGAGGTTTCTTGACTAGATTTTCTGCTCATCTCCTCAGCCAACAAAGCTACCACAACAGATTCATAATCTAAAACATCTATTGAGCTAAAGCTAATAGAGGTGACTAGATTATCCCAAGACTCAGGCAATGAACACAATAGTGTAATAGCCTTATATTCACCTTCGAATTTAACTTCCATAATTATCAATTGAACTATAAGGGTATTGAAGGTATTTAAATGGTCAACAACTTTTGTACCTTCTTTCATCTGCAAACTATACAATTTTCTTTTCAAGTAGATTCTACTCGTCAAGTATTTCTTCATACATAGACTTTCCAACTTGCTCCATAAGCCCGATGTTGTATCATCTCCTATGATATTAAACAAAACCTCATCCACTAGACATAAACGAATGGTACTAAGAGCTTTCGCATCCAGATCTTCCCATTTCCATTATGTCATGGCTGTTGGTTTCTTTGACCTGCCTGCCAATGATTTTTTCAACCCTTGTTGCACCAGTAAATCCCGCATCTTGAGCTTCGAGAGCTCAAAGTTGTTTTTACCATTGAACTTTTCAACTTCAAACTTTGAACTCTACATCTTAGCCATTAGCACAAAAGACTCCTAATGCCCAAATCATTCCTTATAATAACCAAAGACTTTTAAATGTGGAGGATTAATAGTATTAACCCAAAATGGTTAATAAAAGGTTTAATTAAAGAATCCTTTTTTACCACCCTCACATTTATTAAAAATAAATAAATGAATCACTTTTTTAATAAAAAAAAGGAAAAAACCTTTGTACAAAATATCCACCCACCTGACTTTACTTTAACTCCTCCACCTTATGCGATTATTTAAAAAAATAAAATTTCATGCTAAGTTAAAAGTCAACCATAGCTTCTTACCTTAAAATCCATACCTTGAATTCTTTCAAAAGTATGGAAATTAATTTAAGAGATCGTGACTTTTTTTATTTAAGAGAGTTGTCGCACCTGATGCTACCACTGGAGTGCGACGATCTCAAAGGGTCTCTGCACCTCTTGATGCACTTTGACCGTGGAAATTCCTGGTTCTTACTACCACTTGAGTGCGGTGATCTTGAAATATCTACCCACTGTGCTTCAACCTTAAACCGCGACTATTGCAACAATTTTTCATGAGAATAAGTCTGAGTAATAATATGTCACACCCTTTGAGAGGAGGGACCTACAGTGATGTATAAATCGACACACCTCACAGAGATGTTGTTTCTCCTCTGAAATTTGATGCTCCTCCAACCATCTCTAATACCACTTGTTAGAATTGTCAATGCAGAAAACACAATTCACATATGATAATTAACAATCATACAGATAAGAAACACAAGATTTCACATGGCTCACCCAAATTTTGAGCTACATCCACCAAGCATAAGCATCGGTTGTTTTATTATTCATAGCATGAAGATTATAGCAGACTAGCAAGTTCTCACTATGTCTCTCTCTTTGCCTCTATGGGCTTACATGTATTTATATACATTTACAAGAAACTGATTATTAAATGCAATCCCTATCCATATTCTAACTTGGTCTATTTGGTTCTAACCAATGCAAAATAATAGGATCCCAATCCATCCTTAGAGAAATTCGTTGTCACCAAATCCCAACAGAATCATATACTACAAGGATATCTAGGTATAAACTCAAAACAAAGAGATTATAAATCTCCCAATATAGTTACTAATGAAAAATATCACACCAAGAAAAACCCTCTAAATAAAAAAAACTCTTGCAACACGAACCTCCTTGATGATTCTCTCAGTGGAATTTTGACATTTAATTAGAATTAATTCATTTATATAAAGATAAATTATGCCACCTCTAATTACAAAAACATGGAAATGGCAATATTCAAACATCACATGTGAGCATGTGATTCAATACCTTATACCTCAAGCTAATAAATTTGTGATTTGAGTCATCGAATTGAAATAAAATAACATAAAAGTATAAATAAGTTTATTATTATAGGAAAATCATTAAAAAAGTCTCCTTGGTTCTTAAATATTCATTTTTTACCAAGGAAAACATGTTAAGGTTATTTTTTTCCTAAGAAAATATGTTAGCACATCACACATTAGGTATATTGAGTGAGACATACAACGAAATTAGCCTAGGGGATTGACCCCAAACCTCTTGTATGAAGCTCAAAGTACTCAACCACTCAAACTAACCCACCTAAATAACTAAAATTTAACTTAGCTACAATGTGAAAAAAAATGTTTTCATAATGGTAATTTTGAAATTTTAAAGAAAAGAGGATAGAAATATTAAAATGTATGCTCCAATTTTAATTACAAAATACATTCATGGAATTGAATATATAGATGCTCCCATTTAAATTACAAAATGCATTCATTGAATTGAGTATATAAATACATTTGTTCAGTGTATATAGATATATTCATAGTGGCTTCAATTTATTAATCATCAAATTACACTTCAATTAACTTTTTTCACTTTAATATATCTCTATACTTAATAAATTAAAAAATAAAACAACAAACAATCATAAATTATTTCTTAAAACAATAAATAATAATAAAATAAATGAGAGTATAGTGACTTAAATTTATTAATTATTGTATTACACTTCACATAACTTATTTTTTTCTCATTAATCTCCATACTTAATAAATTAAAATACAATTTTATAAATATCTAACAAAATATTGTCCTTTTAAAGTAAAATTAGAGTCTTTATATTTCTATATATGGACAATAAATTAAAAGAAATATAATGGGGTCTCTCTAAAAGGAAACCAAACCCCCCATCAAACAAAATCAACAAGTCGATAGACAATCAACCATAAATAATAGCCAAACCGACGACAAGGTACAATCCAATGAGGGTATGCCAAAACAAAATCCAAAACCCTCACCATCATGGACAATGTGTCCAAACATCTTACAGACTCAACTAACCATATACATAAATTGTTCAAAAAGAGACCATTCTAATCTCCCGAAGACTGAACTAGCTAGACCCATCCAAATCTAAAAAAACAGAGCAAAAGAAGAGTGGAAGATTCAAGCTCTAATTTTTTTTGTATTCTCGAGATGATATTTTGCTTTCCTCACTTCCCCAACAACAAAATGAGGCAATTCTTTGTCCTTGATATGAATGGGACACTCGCGTGACCTTGGGGGGATTGGATTCATGGACGTGCTCAAGGAGTTGTCCTAACTTTGAGTCACATTTTTAACTCGGAATGAACAAAATTTTGTTAAGTTTCATAACAAAATAGAAATAAAAATCTCAATATGTAAAATATGTTAATATCTAATGAAATAGAAAATCCAAGACACACAATGAATTTTAACAAGTGTTGTGTGGTAGCTTAGTCCCTGCCAAGTAGATTTGGGAATGGAGATGATAGTTGGCAGCTTATAATTATTCATGATGATGATTTTTGGAAGATGGGGAGAGACGAGGAATATTGTTAAAAAAACATAAATTAATAGTAAGGTAAGCAAAGGTTAATTATAATAGATCTTTAACAATAAGGAAATGAAAGTTGAAATATGTAAAATTAAATGAAAAAAAATATATATATTAAAAAGTTATGTTCAATTGTTTTTTAGAAATGAAATGATAAGAAAATTGTAAATAATAAAAACTATATTGAAATTACACTGAATAATAATTTAAGAAATAACGTATATCTTCCTTTTGTTAAAGTTTCTGGTATTATTAGGTTACTTTCAATTTACTAGATAACAATAGCATAGATAGGATCAATGAGAGAAACACAATCACAAGAGTACACAACATTTATCCTTGGAAACCCTCATGGGGAAGAAAAACCAACAAAATTTCCTTAATATAGATAGCCAATACAATCCCAAGACAATGAACCAAGCAACACAGAAATTCCTCTCCCAAAGATGTGCCTCTCTCTCTCTTCCTTCTTCTGGCAACTAGTAACTACATCTTCCTTCAATACTTGCACACTAGATGGGTGAGTTGAGTGCGTGAACAAATGAGGTGTTGGCCTCTCTTATTTATACAATATGGCAGGTGTTGACCTGAGGTGTCTTTTCACTAGCAGGGCTGACTTCTCAATCTGGGTGTTTATAACCACTTTAGTTGGCCTAGGGGACAACTTCTTACTTTGCATATTACAATTAGGGTTTGACCAATCCGCAAAAGGGGATTTGGTCAATTACAATGCCCGACATGATCAATCCACAAAAGGGGATTGATATGATCAATAATAAATATATTTTATCTTTTAGTTTATCCACAAAAGGGGATAAGAATATTCTTTGCAATTACACAATATTTTAACACTCCTTCTTAACAAGAAGGATATTATTTATCTTTTGACAGGTCATTGGATGTCAACATGAACTAGGTAGCAACATCCACTGGATAACATCATCAATTGGAGAATATCATCAACTAGGTAACATCATCAATTGGGTAACATCATCAATTGGATAACAGGAGGCATCAATATAATCTACTTTGTCATCTGGCATCATGATCACTGACTAACATATCTATAAATCATTGGAAGTTTTGTTCTCTTTATCTTCACACAGAGATACTCTTTATTTCTTTTGTCTTTACACAGAAGATACTTTGTTCTTATCTTCACACAGAAGATGTCTTATCTTCACACAAAAGATGTCTTATCTTCACACAGAAGATATTCTATGAGTTTTTTCATTCCTTTTATGTTCTCCCTTCTCTTGTAGTCATCTATCTCACCCATCCATTGGGGAGGAATACTACCATAGATTCACTCCTAGTCATCCCACATAAACTAGAGAAGCTAAGATTCTAGCCTAGGAAAGACTAGACTCCCTTTCCATGATCCACACAGGATCACGACACAAACCTCAAGATCCAACTAACCATTCCACATGGTCAATTTTTGTGTTCCAAGATACTCAATCCTTGTCCATAGGAGAGTATCTTCCCACTACCCCTTGGAGAAACATCCACATTCCTCTCTACAAGGGTGGTGAGACCCCTCTCTACGAGGGTATTCTAGCATGTCCCTAGAGTATCAAAAACTCAACACTTGGACAGAGGCCAACCTTGGAAAATTTTTCATTCACCTTCTCTACGAAGGTCTCTTCCTTCTCTATGAATGTCTCTTCTCTTTTCCTTCTCTATGAAGGTCTACCTATGGGATTTCTCTTTCCTTCTCTATGAAGGTATTTTCTCTTTCTCGTTCTCCACAAAGGTCTAGCTATGGCATCTGAAAAAATCTCTTGTGGTCCAAAATATTTCCATGGTATAATACCATGCTACCCATCTGTTGGGCACCATCCATCTACTTTCCTAACTACATTAAATCACGATCCTCCATTTCGAACTCGGAGACATGGCTTCCTCTTGCACCAAACTAATAGCTTCTAATCATCATCCTTGAAGTTCTTCTTCTGTAATATCCTGGGTGCCTTCTTGAGTTCGAACATTTCTTTCTTTATGAATTCATACTGGATCAACCTACTCCCTTTGCATCTATAAGAATGGTACTAGAGCAACATGTAGTTATCTGCATCTCATCCACTATATCTGAGTATCCATCTTTTTCTTCATCTTGAACATTTTTTTTCTGCATATTTAGGAGCCTCCTGCTGCTATATAAATATTGGATATTGTATCATCTTTACCAACTGTCACCATATCATACATCCTTCTCATGTTGTCTAACCTCTGCAAGTTATGGCATAAGTTATTTCTTCCAAAACCTGTAAACTTACTTACAATATGCTTTCTGAAATAAATATTTTATCTCTTTCTTCATTCTCTTCTTTGATACTTCCTTCATAAGTCTGAATATATACTGAAGTAAAAAGAGGTTAATTAACATTCTCACAAAAATATCTAACTTGTAATGATAAAGTATTAAAGTAAACAAGGTACTAGAAATAAATATGAATACTTATCTTTTGTTTTTGTGTGGGGAGGCTCCACAGACTCCACCATTTGTTATCTTTCTTCAAATCAACTATCTTCAACTTAAAGTACATATTTCTCAATTTCTACTAAAGATTTTATTTGAGGGAGGAGATTCCTCTTCCTCTACCACATGTGCTTGATGCTTTCTTCTCCCTTTTCCTTAAGGACCGTCATAGGAAAAGTGTCCCAACTTTTGACAGTTGTAGCATCTGATCTTTGAAACATATTTCTTCTTATCTAGAACTCTTATAGAGTTAGCTTCTTTATTGATCCTCCCGAAGGAACTTATTTTTTTCTTTTGAACTGTAAGAGCTTCCTCTTCATCAACAATTAATCTCTTTTTTTGGTCTGCAAGTCTACATTCTTCATCTGTGCAATTTGCCCATAACTTATCAAACTTGGGTAACTTGCTTCTTGCACACACTCCTTGTACAAAAGAAATCCAAAATGTTGGAAACCCATATAGGGTTGTGGTTACAAGCTCTTTGTCACTAATGACATCTCCAATAGTTGCAAGTTGATCTCTAATCTGAGAAACTCTCATAAGATAAGATGTGATAGATTCCGAGTTTTCCATCTTCATATTACGAAGCTGATTTCTTAAGGAAAGATTCTGGCTAATGTCTTTGATTTCATATAAACTACTGAGTTCTTCATACATTTGTATTGTTTTCTATAGTTCAAAAATATGAGGAATCAAGTGATCCTTTAGTGAATCTGACATGATTCTCTTTTCTTTCTTTTTATTCTTCTTATGCTTGGTATTTTTCTCTTCTTCATCTCATTCTAGTACACCCACTGTAACATGTTCTAGGAGATCATTCTCGTCTAGAATCATTTGAAACCTATTCTTCCAAGATCTGAAGTTTCCATATCCTTCTAGCCTATATTATACCCTCATGATGGTATTCATTCTCTCTTACAATAAAAACCCTAGCCCTCTGGGCTATTGAAATACTAAAAAAATCAAATTTCTTGGATCTGAAAACTGAACTCACCAAAAGATGCACTGGACTGAGGTGAGTGTGCTGGTATAGTTAGATTTCTGAAAATCCAAATTTTGACCCTTCAAACTGGATTAGCAAATTTATGGACTAGTGCTTCTCATTTTCTGGTACTTCTCATACTTCTAGTACTCTGGTACACTGATACTTCTGGTTTTCTGGTACTTCTCTTACTTTGTGAAAACAAGGGTTTCACTTTTCGGGAGATCTAGCCACTGAAAAGTTGCACTGAGGATGCCAAAATGTTCCTTGAGGTAGGGCACACTTTTATAGATGGATTTGGGGATAAAATTCTTCTTCAATAAAAAGCCCTAATTTGCATGTATGGAAACAACGACATTTTTCTCTTTTTTCTTGTGAAATATGATCTCTTCAGCTTATCTCTGATACCATGTTAAAGTTTCTTCTGTTATTAGGTTACTTTCAATTTACTAGATAACAATAGCATAAATAGGATCACTCGGAGAAACATAATCACAAGAGTACACAACATTTATCCTAGGAAACCCTCATGGGGAAGAAAACCCAACAAAACTTCCTTAATATAGATAGCCAATACAATGCCATGACGATGAACCAAGCAACACAAAAATTCCTCTCCCAGAGATGCACCTCTCTCTCTCTTCCTTCTTCTAACAACTAGTAACTACATCTTCCTTCAATACTTGNTTTCACTGGCACGATCGAATTCTCTATCTGGGTCTTTAGAACCACTTTAATTTTCCTAGGGGACGACTTCTTACTTTTCATATTACAATTAGGGTTTGACCAATCCGCAAAAGGGGATTTGGTCAATTACAATTCCCAACATGATCAATCCACAAAAGTGGATTTATATAATCAATAATAAATATATTTTATCTTTTACTTTATCCAAAAAAGGGGATAAGAATATTCTTTGCACTTACACAATATTTTAACAACTTTACATTTATTGAAAAAGAATATACCAAGGAATAAATGGCAGGAACAAAGTAATTATTATGAAATGTAACATGTGAAGAAGATATCTGATAATATAATCTGACATAAATCATGGTTTAATGTGTTTTAATGGAAGATGTCCTCTAGGTATTCAATTATTAATCAATAATCAAAGCATAATTAATCTGCATTGGGAAGGGCACAAAGGTGGCAGAGATGGAAGGGAGTGATAAATTCTTTGAAACTTTTAAAGCTTGCGAGTTCGAGGAGTACAGGGTGGAATTGTAGATCATGAAAGTTTTTGGTGCAATATGTATATCACAGAACATGGGGAATGAGAGTTCGATAACGCCAACCTGGGAACCCGTGGCTATAAAATTGGCTAAGTATGGAAAGGAAGGGAGGTTGGTCGGACTCCCATAAATCACAGTTTAATGTATATTAATGGGAGATGTTCTCATGTTTTTCGTTTAAATCGTGGTTTAATGCGTTTTAATGGGACATGTCCTCAAGGTTTTCTCTTATTAATGCCAATCCTTCGAACTTGTGTGGTGATTTGTCACTAAGAAAAGCATAGTTAATGTGCATTGGAAAGGACGCGAAGGTGGCAGAAATGGAAGGGAGCGATAAATGATTTGAATTTTTTTTTGAACTTGGGCAAAGTGAAGTTTGCGAGTTCAAGTGCGGGGTGGAATTGTAGAGCATGGAAGTTTTGGGTGCAATATGTATATCACAAAACACAGGGAATGAGAGTTCGATAGTGCCAAGCCGAGAACCCGGGGACATAAATTGGCTAAGTATGGAAAGGAAGGGTAGTTGGTCGAGATCAAGTAAATTGTCGTTTAATTTGTATTAATGGGATATGTTCTCGAGGTTTTCTCTTATTAATGTTAATTTTTTCGAACATGTTTGTTGAGTTGTCACTAGTAAAAGCATAATCAATGTTCATTGGCAAGGGAACGAAGGTAGCAGGGATGGAAGGGAGAGATAAATTCTTTGAAACATTGGTGAACTTGGGTAGAGTGACTCTTGTGAGCTTGAGGAATTCTAGACCATGAAAGTTTTCAGTGCAATATGTATATCACAAAATCGTAGATCACGAAAGTTTGGGTACAAGATTTATAATAGCGCCAACCCAGGAACCAACGACCATAAAATTGGCTAAGTATGGAATTATAGATCACAGAGGTTTTGGGTGCAATATGTATATCACTGAACATGGGGAATGAGAGTTTGGTTGCACCAACCCGAGAACCGATGACCATAGAATTGGCTAGGTATGAAAAGAAACAACGGTTGATCGAACTCTCATAAATCATGGTTGAATGCAGTTTTTTCTTATTAATGTCAATAAGTGAACCTATGTGCTGAGTTGTCACTAGTAAAAGAATATTGAATGTGCATTGGGAAGGGCGGGAATGTGGCAGGGATTGAAAAGAGCGATAAATAGTTTGAAACATTTGTGAACCTCGGTATAATGAAGCTTGCAAGTTCAAGGATTCTGGGGTTGAATTGTAAATCATGGAAGTGTTGGGTGAAAAATGTATATCACAGAAGTGTTGGGTGAAAGATGTATATCACTGAACATGGGGCATAAGAATTTGATAACTCTAAGTCGGGACCCCGTGGTTAGATAATTGGCTAAGTTTTGAAAGGTACGATGGTCGGTCAGGCTCATGATGTGACGATATAGATGGAGATGAGGATCTGTGATCCGGATTATTTCGGTACGAAATGAGAGTGGAGATATAATAAAGAAATGTCCAGAGATATATTGGATAACTAATAGTACAATAGAAATGTATCAGAGATGCAACCATAAACATAGAGATATAGTAATACAAAATTTTCTATTTGAGCGAAAATGTACAAAGACTGTAAAAATAGAGAGTGAAAGACTCACTAGAATGGTGGCAGTTTACCTCTGAGAAGAGATGTGTCTGCTACTCTCATTTGTAAGAACATGATTTTATGATGAGGCTCCAAAAGCCTTTTTATCATAAATAAAATAAAAAATGCTAACCCCGGAAGATGAAAAGCCAACAATTTTGTAGACCCCGTTTTGGGTAGTTTGGTGTATCAACTTTCTAGGGCCGGAACTTTGGCATACGATATTCGTTTGGGGTGCATGATAGCTCATTGGAAAGGTATAATAAAGGAGATTAATTTAGGGGGTTCAATTATTCCTTCATCTATCATTGAGAATCTATATCCCCAAAAAACTTCATTTAGGCCCTCAAAATGGCCCGAGATGTTAAAACTGCTAAAAATAGTAAATTGTCAAAATTGCCTGAAAATTGTTTTTGAGCTAGTTGGAAAAGGTGGGTGGCCATCAATATCCACCTACATGAATCATCCCTCCTTAGGAAACCATGGTATCCATTGTGTTGAGTGTCCGGAGGAGAGGGAAAAACGTTTGTTGAATCTGCATCTTGATGAGTTGCTTGCCTTCTTGGAGAAGTTGCGTTGCTTATCTTGTTAAAGGTTGTCATGAACATGTGGCTGGAAGGGGTGGAAATTTTTAACTAGTCTAGCTACATGATATTCCTGTGTGCAGAAGTAATAATTACACTTTAGTGCAATCTTGTCGACCTGCTTCTGTTGGATAGAAGATGTTTGGGCGGAGGATGTTGTGGTTGCAGAATATTTTTGTTCACCTTTTGAACAGATTGTGAAGAAGCTAAATTTTGTAGTATGAGATACTACCTTGCGGAACTGTTTAGGTGGAGCAATATTCAGAACTACCTCTGGTATTCTATAGTGATGACCCCCCAGAGAAACAATGACACTACGGGGTTAAGACTTATAAACAACATGGCGCTTCCACATATATGGTTGGCCCAAGAGAACATCACATATATCTAATGGGGAAACATCACATAATACCTCATCCTTGTAGGGTTGGATGTCGTATGACAACTGAAACTATTGTTTGACACGAATATATCATCCCTGGCAAAGCCACCCAATGTTGTATGGATGTGGGTGTGGTGTTGTTGACAATATCAATTGTTTGACGACCTTTGCTGAGATGAGGTTCTTCTGGCTTCTGCTATCAACAATAAAATGAAGCGGAGTCCCTTTCACCCACATCTGTGAATGAAAAGGGATCTCCCTCTCTTCATTATCTGTGGGTTCTTCTGGTTGAATTATTGCGGTTGCGACAACAGAAGTGGGGTCTGCGTCGATGATTTGTCTTCTACCAGTATTTTCAGAATCAGATTCTGAATCAAGGTTCGGCTCATTGTCTTTGATATCGACCACTAGTGATTGTTTTGAGAGACATTCATTGGTTTTATTCCAGGGGATTTTCTGGAAATCGCACCATTTTTCGATGTCCTTCTTTGTCTTCCTGTGACCCATCTTTTCCTGTGGCTTTGATTGGTTTTTGGGAGATTGTTTGTTAGGGTCATCTTTATCATACTTTGGTTGTTGTAGATTTTCATACCCAAACTTCCGTTTGTTCTGGTGCTTAAATTTCTGCTCGATTTTAACAGGATATCGATAAGTAGCACCGAGTGATGAGATGTCTAGAAGATTTGTTTTAGTTTGTATGTATCTATGTAGATCCCCATGGTATTTCGGAACCACATGTTGTTTGGAGTCTTTGATACCCAACTTGGTGCACAAGGTATGGAAAGTATTGATAAAATCCAAAACTTCTGGCCCCTCTCTTGCCGCAATATGATACATCTCATGCACTAGTCCTCATAGTTTCCAACATGGTAATATTGTTCCTTTACCGCATCCACAAAAAAATCCCAAGTGGGCTCGACCCCATATATTCCAAACTCCTCTATGGAACTTTGCTCCTAGTAAGTTTTCCACCAATGTTTGACATGGAGGAGAGATTTAAGGAGTGCGAAGGTGATCTTTTCCCTGTCAAAAAAATTATGAATAGAGAAATAACCTTCTAACATATTTAACCATTTGTCTAGGGAATCCGCATCTATCTGACCTTCAAATACGAGAATATCAAAATTAACCTGTACCTTGAAAGGAGATGTTCTTACAAAGTGATTTTTTGATGGAGATTCGCCTATTTCTATTGTCGGACATTGAAGGATGTGGGAAAAATTCTCCATCATTTCGTCCTTCTGTCGCGTGAGAGCATGCTCAAGAAATAGATTGATATAATCATCTACTTGGTCGTTTTTCTTTTATTTTTCCATGGAGGGTTTCTTGGGCATCCAAGAGTGATTGTATTAAATAGAGACAATATCGAGACCTAACTTTATATAGTTGGACCTCATCAGGGACATGCACTGAAAAAAATGATCAAGAGCAACCTCCTCTGATACCACTGATCTGGATTATTTTCGGCACGAAATTAGAGTGGAGATATAATAAAGCAATGTATAGAGATATATTGGATATCAAATAATGTAACAAAAATGTATCAAATATGCAACCATAAACACAGAGATACATTAATACAAAATTTTCTATTAATGAATGAAAATGTACAAAGACTGTAAAAATAGAGAGTGAAAGACTTGCTAGAATGGTGGCAGCTTATCTCTGAGAAGAGATGTGTCCGATACTCCCATTCACAAGAATATTATTTTAAAATGAGGCTCCAAGTCCTTTTTATCATATATAAAATCCAAAACCCTAACCCCGAAAGATGAAAATCCAACAGTTTTGTGGACCCCGTTTTGGGTAGTTTGGTGTATCAATTTCCTAACGACGTAACTTTGGCATATGATATCCATTTGGGGTGTACTATAGATCATTGGAAAGGTATCATTGAGGAGATTCATTTAGGGTTCTCAATCATTCCTTTGGATATCATTGAGAAAATATATACTGAAAAATATTCATTTAGGCCCTCAAAATTGCCCCAGAAGTTAAAACTACTAAAAATAGTAAATTGCCAAAATTGCTAGAAAATTGTTTTGAGCCAGTTGGAAAAGGTGGGTGGCCACTGATATGGTAATATTGTCGACAAAATTTTTAAACCACTCTTTGATGTAGCTCCTCATGGACACCATGTTGATTTCATGTCAGATTTTTATATTGAAGAATTCACTTTCCAGGTCCTTTAGATCAATAAAGAGGTTATGCAATACTTATTGAATATCTTGGTTTTTAATCAAATAACAAACTAGCCAGTTTTTCACATCATATTCACCATATTCAATAATTCCATAGACATTTTCAAATGACAGTCCTTTATAGATCTGAACTTGATCATCAAATGCTTGCTTGGTTAAAAACGAGTTGAATATCAATTTCAGGTCTTGGACTTCATTGGTGTTGCCATCTAGATCTATCTTAGTTAGCTTCTTGAATAGTTTGTCTCTTCAAGATATGGCCTGGCTACATGCTTGAACGATACCTTTAAGGTTTTTTACCTTTTCTTTCTAGTATGTGTTAAGTTGGTCTATTCAATCCGGGGAAGGGAGATCCTCCTCTCTTCTTCTGAATTTCGTTATACTAGTAAGTTTAACACCAAATGGTACAATTGAATCGAGGTAGAAACCTTGCTCATTCTTGAGATCTGCTTGCAGATACTCATGAAAAGCATGCGCTCTTGTTCCAAAAGAGACCATACTCTTTGACATCTCCCAAGCTTCTATTATTAATTCCATTCTTCTTTTTATATTTTTTTCCACATAGAATCAGGCTGATGTGAGAAGGTTTGTTGATCCTTTTAACTTTTTCGTAGGTGCGGTGGGCTGAATCATTTCCAAATGAGTAGAAAATAGTGGAAGATGCATTAGATCTCCCTCCAATTCTTTCATTCTCAACTTTAACCTGACGTTCTTTACTTCAAGGTAGCTAATAGAGTTGTCTAGAGCATCTCAAGTTGTTTGGTGTATCTGGGAGATCTACGAAGGACTCATGTTCTATAGGTTCATCTATGAACGATATTTCCCTTTCTTATTATTTACATCTCTCTTTTCAATAACCAATTTTTTGGATTCGATATAAAAAACATTGCTCTGAAATGAAAAATACTCTTTTTCGTCCAAGGTATCAGTTCCAATTATTTCCATCTCAAGATTATGTAGAGTAGTGCTCTCTAGATAGTCGTCATCATAGAACATTTTGTCAATGTAAATTTCTAGTTCCATATCTTTGAATGAGAGATCGTGGATATCAATTTCTTGCCTTGGTCCCTCCTTTTCTTTCACTATTGTTTTTCATTTTTTCCTCACAAAAATTTGTGAGAACTTTCAATTTTGCCAAAGGGAGGGTTCTTATCTCCTCATCTGCCTGAAGAACTATGGGTGACTTTATTGCTTGGGTAGGTCACTGGAGTGTTGCTCCGAAATGTTGTATTCTTGGGTGTGGCAGTCAAGGATTGGACACTTTTCTCACCCTGGCCTTTTTGTTTCTTCTTGTACGAATCATTGGTGTTGAGTATTGTATCGAGGTTACCAGTGTCATAAGCAGGAATTCCTAAGGTGTTATCTTCGTCTTCATTGAGGATAGTGTCATGTTGACAGGCGAAATTGACCGTCCTTCAACTGGAAGAGCGAGCCCGGTCTGGGGTTGTCTAAATAACGCAAGCCATTTGGTATAACTCGTTCTGACAGGTTTAATGGCTCCGTTGGCCAATCTAAAAGTCTTAGAAGAAACAAATAAAATAAATAAAAGAGATGAAATAAATGACTAATTACTAAACACTATATATATATATATATGTGTGTGTGTGTGTGTGTGTGTGTGTGTGTGTGTGTGTGTGTGTGTGTGTGTGTAATGTAACTGTAGTAGTTGTATTTAAGAAGAAGATATACAAGTCTCGTTTATTTACATAATTTACAAGCTGCAAGTTTTAATCGTAACTTATGAAAATCGATGTGAAAAATAATTGCTTCTAGGAAGCAGATAAAGAAAGCACATAAAAATATTTATTGTTTTTCTTTTATAAATTTAAAGAATCTTGCAAAAAAGAGTTAATGAAACATGAACATGTGGATAGTCAAAGTTGAACCATACATTCTAGTTTCAATGATATGTAAATGACAGAAAAATACAAAGAAGCTATCATTTCAATGAGTTAGTGAGGTGTATTCAAGTATATGCATGAGTGGTGAACATCCAACTACCATGTCCAAGAGAGAAATCTGCAATGAACCTTATGATTGTTCTAAATAAATTCAGAACATCTACTCGCATCTTAGGTTTTAATGACAAAGAATGAAGCACAAACATAAACCTGTGATCTCATAATTGTACATGATTACAACAAGATAAATCTGAAAGCAATCTATGCATTTTATCATTCAATTTAAAATTCAAAGATAAATCTCATTATTTAAATCGAAGATATAATCATAGCATTTGTATTTTGAGGAGCAAATGATAGATGGTATTTATAATATAAACCTCCTACACATCATAGATCATTTAATCTAAAGATATCAGACCTGCACATGTAACATGATTAAAAAAACATAAATAACAACATTATAAACAAAAGGCTAAAGCCAAGATGCATATATGTCGTTCTATTAAGTTTTTGGAATCACTTGTCCATTCTGTAGCCCTGGAAGAAATTGTTTGGATAATAGGCTTTAAAGATTGGAAAAATTAATACATAAATGATAATAATTAACCAATGCATAATCAATTATTCAAAGAATATGAATATATTATAGTGAAAATAAAACCATTTTACTCACAGGACAAAAGCCATTAAGCAACTTGGAATTCCATATTCTTCTTTAAAAATATTCGTCCATTTTCCCAAAGATTTTAGCCATCCATTACTCCATTTGAAAAGAAATAAAAAGTTTACAAAATCAATAATATACAAAAGCGAAAGGATTAAAATTCTCCTCTCAAATTTTTGGATCCCCATGGCTCTGATCTTTCTCATATATTTATAAAATGAATGAACAGTCTGGGCGTCACTATTAATTTCCGCAACCTGAAATTTGCCTCTAAATGAGATCCAAATATCTCTCAAATAATGCACTTGTTTGGGAAAATCACCATGAGAAAGGTAAATGGGTCCATTTTGGTTCTGGGTTTTCAACCGTTTCTTCAATTTCCTCACGGTTTGGCTGTAATTAGTTCTGCAAAATAGCCTATCTAATCTTGACGCCTTCCCAAATTTTATCTGTTGTTTCTCATAAAATTATTTGTAGAAATCCAAAATTATTTTTGGATCAATCATATTGAACGTATTTGGATAATAAAATCAATTCATGATCAGATCCGTATCAAATATTTGTTAATAGAAACATGTCAAACAAAAAGATACCTAAATTAATAACTTAAAAATTGTGAATAAAACAAAATCTAGAAAAATAAAAAATGAATTTAAACTAACTATAACTTATAAACAAACATTATTTATAATTTGTTTTCAAATATGATCTAGAAGCTTCAAGTTAATGGAGAAAAAACATTAATTTTGGTTTTTTACAAAATCAAACAAATGATAGATAAT
>JASDQU011104037.1:6028-26291 GCA_032191745.1 Picea mariana | reverse complement strand
TCCCATGCAAACCAGTTGCAAGTTGAGCAAAGATGATGATTCGAAGTCTATAGATCATAGGCAATACAGGTCAATGATTTATAGCCTACTATATGTGACAGCATCCAGACCAGATGTAATGCAGGCAGTTGGACAGGTGGCATGATTTCAAGCAGCACCAAAGGAATCACATGTATTAGCAGTGAAGAGGATTTTCAGATATCTCAAAGGAACATAAGAGTTTGGATTATGGTATCCAAAAGGAAAGGATCTATAACTTATTTCCTACATAGATGCAGATTGGGCAAGTTGTATTGATGATCGATGAGTGTTTAATATCATGGCTAAGAAACAAACAATCATCAGTATTTTATCTACATTCGAGGAAGAGTACATTGCAACAACATCATGTTGTACATAGGTTCTTTGGATGAAACAAACTTTGACATATATACAGGTTGAGTATGATGAGCTCATTCCAATATATTGTGATAATACAAGAGCCATCAGTATCTCAAAGGATCTGGTGATGCACTCCAAGACGAAGCACATTCCAATCAAGTATCACTTTTTACGGAAATAGTTTGCAAAAAAGAACATCAGAGTTGAGTATGTGGGCACAAAAGAACAAGTGGCAGACATATTTACAAAACCACTTCCACGGGAAGCGTTTGAGTATCTTCTCTAGAGACTCAGAGTTATTTCTACTCCAAAATGAATGTTTTTTAATGATTATCTTATATGTCTTAGATGTACACGAGGAAGCACCATAAGAAGACAACTCAGTCAGGGGGAGAAGCCCCAGATGGAAAGATACATTTGCCATTGATGAAAAAGGGGGAGAGATTTATCAGATGCAGAGGACAGAGTTATGGTTTCAGGGGGAGAAGATTTATCAAATGTAGAGGATAGAGGCATGGTTCTAGGGGGACAATGAGTGATATGATTTCAGTATTACATCAAAGTGTTTCCATCAATGCCAAAGGGGGACATTGTTGATTAAGGTTGGTTTTCATTGATGTCAACCCTTGAAGAAAGCCCCGTAGCACAAAGGTTGGGTAAAGGACCCAATGTTTTTTGATATAAAGATGACTCATTATTGTCTTATCATGGTTGATAATAAGTATAAATGGATGAACTCCAAAGTGGTCCCCTTATGGTGAAATCCCTCACGGGAAGACGCTTTGCGGATTGAGTTATCCTAGAAGTATGGTTAGAGAACCCATGCTTATTTATGGAATAATGAGATGCAATTCAGTGAATTTTTCATTGAATCTATCCTATATGGATAGTGTTTTTCATGCCATTTCTAGTGGTATGTGTAACGCCACATAACTCCTCACGGTTAGAGAGTTATGGACATGAGAAGTTGGAGAACCTAGGTTTGGGTAATGGACCCAAGTTTGTTTGATGGATAATGGTATGAGTTTTGATATAGTTGTAGGTAATACTATTCTATATAGATTTTACATGTTATTCCATTTCCGGTGGTATGTGTAATGTCACATAAGTTCTCACAGTTTGAGATTTATGGCCTTACAAAGTTGGAGGACCCTCTTATGTCATCTAGAAGCCCCAAAAGGTCAAAGTAGTCAAAGTGGTTTAAGAGATTTTAGAAGGTAAATAATAAAGTGAATTGATGAGTGTACTATAATTCAAAGTTAATACAAAATAAATTATTTAAATAATAAATTTAATGGAGAAATTAGAAGTGGGTTAACCGTAAATAAAGGAAAGTGGGCAAAGTGACCTAGAAGATGTTTTTAAGGAAGCTACTTGGAGAGTATAAATAAGAGGCAAGGCTCTCTCATTTTAGACACAATTGAGCATATTGAATTCCTATAGGTGTCTAAGGTAACCAAAGGATATTCAAGCTGAATTTCTGAGGGAAGGTGAAGAAAAGAAGGCTGAAATTCAAGGAAGGATAAATTCTTTTGATGATGTTTTCTAAGGTATGTTATTTACATGTCATCTCACCATTTTTGTAATAACTTCTTTCCTAGAATGATTCAGACCATGAACTTTCTATTCCATTGAGGAAACATGTCCAAGTATCTGTGGTAAAACATTCAGCTTGTGGATCCTTGTATTTTTGGAGTTACACTCCGTGGAAAATAGGGTTTGTGGCTAGTCTTGAAACTAGTCAAAAATAAGTGTTTCAGGTAAAAATGTCATAACTTCTTCATAACACATCCAAATTTAGTAATATCAAATGTGTTGGTTAGAGTAAAATCTATAGTATGTTGTGTAACATTTTCAGATCGATTCAACAAATATTCTGTGCGGGACAAGCTCTAAAATGTCGCTATCTAGAATAAGACAGAATTCAACAAGGTATTGTAGAATTCCTGCAGAAACCCCGATAGATCTAGAATTCTAGTTAAATTGAACACATACAATTTGTTGATATTCAAGAGATGACAGAAATTTTTTTCTCCATAAATCAAAGAATTATATTAATAAAAAATGAATATACATGAGCAACCATCCTCTAAAAGAAGAGAGGAGGTGAATATATAGAATTTCCAACATAGAAATTCTAGTCAAAAAAAGCTAGAAAAAGCTAAAATAGGTGTCATAGGCTAAAGGAGTCCACATAGTTTGACCTAGACCAATAAAGACACATGTCACACACTCATTAATTCCCACAAGATTCAAGTGATGCACATTATCTCACTTAATCTCACTTAACTGATAAGAGAAGCAGTTCCAATTCACTTAACTAGCCCGGAATAGCAGTTACTAATAATAGTAGCAGAAAAAATCATTAATTAAGGAATAAATCTCTCACTCAAAGAGGAGGTGTGCATTCCCCAATAATGGATGAGTTTTTGAATGGGGGAGTTGGAATAAATCAAGAACAAATCAAGAAAATCAAGAACCGAGAGTTGAGTCTTGATCAAAAATAGCAGTTTTCCCTAAAATCTAGAGATGACGTGCCCTTCTTCTCTATGTGGACAAATTAGGTGAAATAAAGTGTGATGTAATTTATTAACCAAGATCTAGGAGTCTAAGCTAGGTATAAACTAATGTAAGTTAGGGGTATGCGTCAACAGGTATGCCATTTTTTGTATAACTACTTTTCTGAGAGGTTACAAGTAGTGACACCTAGAGGAATTGCATAAAACACACTGAAGAATATTGTGTATCAGTTTTAGATATTTATTCATTACAGGTACAAAGTTATGATCATTTCAAGTTAGTGTTGTTGACTAATCCAAAACTACTCACGTGAGACTAAAGAAAAGTTTGATGTAAATTCTAGTCTCTTGTTGTTTAAAGTTAAGGAAGGTTTGCAGGTATGTGATCATATACACCAGGTCTATTACAGAGTTATAAATCATATTTGGATGATTAAATTGATGAGGGATTTTGGTTAAGGTACATGTTGGGTACATGGTTNTACATGAGATGTATAGTTGATGATGTTGGTACATATTGATGAGTCATAGTTGATGAATAGTTGAAACATGATTGTTACATACTTGGTACATGGTTGATGCACTTGTTTATGGTACAGTTTGATTCCAGGCTGATGTATGGTTCAGGTTTATTGGTACAGGTTTACAATAGTATATCTCACAGTGATAGTGTGAGAGTGGTTCCATCATTATACTTATACTTTAGGGAAGTTGGATGGGGCAAGGACATGTGGTTGTAGCCACCTTTCGATCATAGCTAGAGAACATAGGGGGGTGTAGCCTCCTTCTGGTTGTAGCCAGAGAATTGGGGAGTTGGAGCTTCCCTCAGGTTGTAGACTAAGAAACTAGGGGGTTGGAGCCTCCTTTTAGTTGCAGATGGAAAAAAAAGGAAGTTGGTGCTTCCAATAAATGTAAATCTTCAAGACATATAAGAAAAAACATTATGTGGTTTTGTCCCGATTTAGGTTTCCATGTAAAACACTAGTGTACTGTGTATGTGTGTGATTGTTCATTTTTTATTGCTCATTATTGGATAATAATTCTACATTGATATAACACTTGGATGATTTGAAGAAAAATGATTATAATTATACTATTACTGATTCACCCCCCCTCTCAACAATCCAACATTAAGAATAATCATTAATAAATAGAAGTCTCATAAACTAAATCCAAAACAATGTTTATTCATCTACAAAACATTAAGAATAAACATAGCATATGGATGATTTTCCTATTAACTATCAATTGAATAACATAACTGGAACATCAAATAAAAGAAGGTATGACGATTGAATAATGTTTTTAGAAGGAATTCCTCAAGCAAATCAATTGTAAATGCATATACACGGGCTACCATTAATCATAAGAATAATATGTAATGATAATTAGTATATATTCTATTTGAAATGAAATATTTTGATAAGTTCAAAGACTAAGTAAAAAGATCGCATAAGACTTAAAGAAATAGAATCTGCAAATAATTAACAAGAATGAAAACATTGCAATTTCACATTAATAATAGATTAACTCGTCAAAATACTGTGTCTTAAAAATTTAATTCAAACTGATAAAAATAAGAGTCTGATTCTCCTATTTCCAGCCCCTCTTCCCTCTTTTCAATTACAATAAAGAAGAATTAAAGATCCTAAATTTAAGAACGATTTCCTTTTTTATTTTAATTGATTGGTCTAGGTGTCAACTTGATTTAATAATTGATATCAAGAGAGAGATATTCCTCGCTAGCAAGAACTTCTTTGTTTACTTTTCCTTCTTGTTCTTGCATGTGAGTTTTCCATAAGGTAAAATTGTCTAACATTGGTGAAACCAAAGGTGGGTGAGGGATATCTTCATTCAAATTACACCAGTAGATATTTTTGGTAATATCTTCATATCCTGATTTAAACTTTGATAAGAAATCATTAATGGATTTCCAACACTCTTTTGGTTGGGGGATAAATTCATCGACTACATACACATTCCAAAAATGTAACTATGTGATCCCATATATTCATAATATTATCTGTTGATTTACATCTACAAGGAAATTTGGCAGGGGTACAAACTACCCAAGAAACTATACATGGGGCATTTCATAATCTTCAATGATGTCTAGAGCTAGATCCCACAAATCTGAACAACTCTTTATAGTTTCTTTGATTAAATCTTATGAAAATAAGAAATTGATATGCCAAGAATCCAATGAATCTTGTATTTGTATTTTCTCTTCTTTGGTCAACATGGAGTAATCTTTAGGTAAATTGATTCCTTTTGTTTCTCATGCCTTCAAATTATCAAATGACCTTTGAGTTTCTTTATGTTTCTCAAATTGTGTTTGAGACTCTACAGTAAACTATAGTAATTGATCATGTTGTCCCTTGATTTCATATATATTGGCTTAGAATAACTCTTGCATAGAAGCTAATTTGTCATTTAAATCCATTACTTCTTTCCTCAATGTTTATGAATTCTTTATTTTGATTTTCAACCCATTTAATTAAGATAATAGAGTACCAATTTGGTTCTCATGGATTTTTCTCATCTCAATGATCCTTCTCATCAACAAGAACATCTAGTTTTCTGTCATGTTCATATTTGACATTATCTATTTTAGTTTCTAGTTGTCCAATAACTTCAAGAGATAACCCATTTTCTTATGTAATATGATCAATTTGAGCTTGATGTTCTTTTGACAAGATTGTTTTCTTGTGAACTCAACTATTCTTGTAGTTCCAATACCTTTTTATTTTCCCTTTTTAATTTAGAAGACAATATCCTCACTCACCATTTATTTGCATCAGCAAATTCCCCTAAGGCATCAACAACTTCTTCTACAAACTCTTCTTCATTCATATGTGTAACATTCCAAAGATGTAGTACTTCCTGTGTTGTTTCTTCATGATGTGAAGTCTTTCTTTTCTTTCTTTTCCTTTTAACAATGGTATTTGTTGTATCATCAAATTGTAAGTATTTAATGACAAAAAAGTGTTCTGAATCGGTTGAAGACTATCAAAGTCAAAATATGTGGAAACAACACAGGAAGTAATGTAGTTCTGAATGGAAGTGATGGGAGTAGTATCACTTGCAGAGATAGTTCAAACAAATGTGGACTGAGTATTTCAATGCCTATATTAGTACTAAAATTTGGATTTACCTCGACAATTTTTACAAGAGTTTTTGTTGTTTCTTTGTTCTACTCCTCTTATCCCATTGCATTTTCCTGTTGGTCTTGTTTTTCCACCTGCATGTCGATTATAGAGATAATTTGATCATGCTCCATTTCAGATTTAGATTGTTCATCTACCTCTTTATCAACATTTGTTTGTACATTTCCTTGTTTTTCACTTTTATATTCTAAGATACGTTTATTTCTCTTGAATTGCCAATCAAGGAATTCCTGCATTTTAGGGATGCTTCTCAAATCATCAATTCACTGAGCCATTTCCCGATAATTTATAGCTCTCTAGAAAATGATATCAATTGGGTCATCCTCATGATTGTATGCCTTGACATTTTTCACCATACTACAATGTTTCTTGACAAGACCTACTAGGTCATGTATTTTAAAGTTTCCCTAAGCTAGCCAGATTCCATGCATTTAGCAAATAGAAAATTCCTAGTGAAATTGGAAAGGATGGCCTTTTTTTTTACTCGTTGATAGAAAGGCAGTAATTCCAACATTAACAGTTTGATATGCAATTTCTCTCAATGCTAATCTATCTAGAACATAACCAAGTAGGAGATGAGGAGCTCCTTCACATCCATAAACCCTTATATATGAAAAATCCTCATTAATAAACCAATCACTAATTTATTTAATAACATCAATAAATTCTTAAGTAAATATGGGGGGTGGTTGATTTTCTAGAATCAAGTGCAAAGGAATCATAAAATGGTTACGGATTTGATAGAATAAATGCCTACAATTTATTTCCCACATTTTTGGATAGTGTATGTGAACAAGATATTTAGAAGGGGACCAATTACAACCCAATAAATGGAATGGGGTGATTTCACAGAGAACATATTTTAAATATCCCAACATAAAGAACCATGGATAGTACCATGGGGGTGCTTCTTGTGATTGTCTTAACCTCTAGCCTGATATTGGTAGAGATGATGTGAGACCAATTGAAAACTTCTCCTTTGAGAACCTGGAGGATGAGGGGAACCCAACTTAATTTGAATTTAAAAGAATATTTCTCACCATATAAGCGACATAGCATGGTAGCTACTATCATGGGGGGTTTCATCAATCTTGGCATAGGGTATATGTTATCTACTATAATTTTGAATGCGTTGGGGTCATGCCACCACTTTGTTATTAAATCACCCATTTGAATTTATTCCCCTACAACCTCCTTTAACAAAAATCTTCATGAAGTTGTCATCTAAACAGACTATGGGTGGACTTAATTTATACATGTTGTAAATTTCTTCTAGTGTAAACAACCCAGAAATCTTATGACAATCATTCAAAATAGTACAAGTGGAAACATCAGTGTGAGAAATAATCCACCATACCATATCATAGTAGGGAAGAGCCGCTAGTCTAGCAGCTATGTTTTGAGGGTAGGACTTCTTGATGTCAACCAAATCATCATCATCAAACTCGTACTCATCTGTAAAGTCACCATCCTCAATGAACTTGTAAATTTCAATCCACTCCATGCTGTTGGTGGCTCTCATATTGAAATATTTGTCTAAGAAAAATGATGAATTCGGGTTTTTCTCAATCTCTTCTTCCTCGTCCTTTTTTTGTTTCACTTTTCCTTTCCTAGTCATTTTTCATAGTGGAAACCTATAGAAATAAAAAATTAGGGTAAGATTTTTTAAAAACAATAAATAGAATATGTTTAATTAGTTTTACCAATGATACAAACAAAAATACTAACCAGAAGAAGAAAACTGTGAAGGATTACGTACTCTTAGGACTCTTGAACTTATGCAGTTATGGTTAATTATCGAATCCAAGGAGTTGTATGAATTGATAACAGAGTGAAATATAATATTATGCATGAATTTAGACTATTTTAATAGACCTTAACTCATTACCCAAAGCGTCAATAAATTCATTCAATTCCCATAAACTGTGGTGTCTAAGCTTTTAAATAGGGAAAAGATAGTTAATATTTTGAAAATGCAAAGCAATGTCCATAACTGGGCACCGATGCACCAAATATCCCTTGAATTTTATCCTTAAACAAGGAAATGAGACCCGGGCAAATTTAATTATAATAAATGTTTTGAATTATTGGGTCTTTATCTTGTGATTATCTCCCTAAATGGAACACTAGGGAACCAGGTTTATTATTTTGAACACAACACATCCAAGGAGAACCTCGGTCTGATTTAATTGACTCATTGCTTCACTGGGAATTTATTTCTGAAATTTGAAATGAAAGAAAAGCCCACTCTTGTCCAATCAGACAACCAGGGATCAAGGAGTTTAAAATGATATTTTGGAAAGAAGATAATCTCGACCACTGGATAATCGGTCCATATGGCCACCAGGAAAACTTTGGGACTAGGATTTATTCTTTAGTTATTTTGTTTTTAAGAATATTTATTTAATAAGTGTTAAATTGGACCAATAAAAGATAAAAAACATATCAAAAGGAAAATAACAAAGAATGTGAAATCTAAAACAAAATGAAAATTTTAAGGGACCCATTACTATTTATTAAAAAAATTAAAATAATGGGTGGTTGTGGTATGGGTCATGAAAAATGGAAACACACTGGTAGAAATAGTTATTTCTATCATGTTAGTTTAGGGACTTAACTCACTTTATATATTTCTCTTGATTAAAAGAGTTTAAGAGGCTGATCTAGATTTAGGATCGAAACGAATTGATTAACATATTGAATATATTAAACACAGAGATATGAAGAATAACACAAATATCTAGTGAAAAATATCTTCTATTGAATAATGAAATAGGTTGAAACTATAAAACTACAGAAATGAAACACTTGCTTGAATGGTGGTAGATATCTCTATGAAGAGATGTCGCTGCTACGTGCATCTGTCTAAGAAGAATGGATTACAATGAGGCTCCAGAGGCCTTTTTGATATTATTCATGAATGCCAAAACCCTAGACTTCCAAAACCCTAACCCTAGAAGGTGAAACACCAAAAGTCATGTGGGCCCCTATGAGTAAGTTGGTGTAAGTTGGTACCTCAAATTCCTAGGGTCATAACGTTTCCATACAACCTCCATTTTAGGTGTGTGATATCCATTGGAAAGGTATTTTAGAGAACTACACATTCTGCCGTCAAACTCTGACTTCGTCTACAGTTTGATTGTGGTGAGCCAAAAAAACAACGTTTAGGGCCCCAAAACGTCTCTAGAAGTACAACAAGATGTGCTGACATGAAAACATACAAAATAATCTAGTTGGATTAGGCAAAAGGCCATCAATATCCATGTGGAGGATGTGTGGGGCTTCAGACAACCCCATAAGTGTAGAACCCACAATTAGAAGAAGTACAAAAGAATGTGTTGAACAAAAACGGATGAGAGGATCCAGTTTGAATAGGTGGGTGGCCACCAATATCCACCTAGATCTATCCTCCCCCATTAGGAAAAAATGGTCTCCATTGTGTTGAGTTCCCCCATCAGGAGAGGAAAATTCTTCCTGATTTGGCCTCGGGTGAGCCACTTGCCTTGATGTAGGAGTTTCCCTGCCTTGACAGCCCGATAAATCTAGATCCTCTGCTGGCAAGTTCCCTTGATATGTGTGTCTACTATATGATCAGTTGATGCATGTTCCATCCAGTCAGGGTTGAGCTCTGTTGGTGTCAAATGTTCTGTGATCTCTGAGGTGTCCAATAATGGTGGAAAATATGGCCGAAGGAGGTCCACATTGAACACTAGATGCAATGCAAGGAAGGGTGGAATGTTGAGATCAAAATCATTGCTACCCACAGCCTTGGTGATAGTGTAAGGCCCATAAAGAAGTGGTTGAAGCTTCCGATGGGGCCCCGTGAGACGCTCCTTCTACAAATGTAACCAAACTTTTTCTCCACCCTAAAACTAGTGTGGTACCCTCTGTTGATCATGGCATTGTTTGTACTTAGCATCATATTTCTGAAAAATATCCTAGACTTGTTGGCAGATGTGTTGAATCCACTAAATGAATCTAGTGGCTTTGTCGATCATAGACTAATCATGGGAAGAGTCTATCTGTGGAGTGGTAAGAGGAAGTGCAACATCAATGGGTCCAAAGGGTTGGAATCCTAGACCCACTTGAAATTGTCTATGGTCGGTGGAGCTATGGAGATCCCTGTTGTAATTGTAATGAACATAGGGGAGACTCTTGTCCCATGTACATGGATGATTATAATTGTACATGAGCGGGATGTGCAAAATCATCTGATTGAAGATCTTTGTTTGTCCATCGGTTTGGGGGTGGAAAGCAGTGGATTTTGTGAGCTTGGTGTCCAACAAAGACCAGAGACTCGACCAAAATGTGTTGAGGAACCTACTGTCCTGGTTGGAGATGATGGTATTTGGTATCCCAAAGTGGACCCACACTCGTTCAAAGAAGAAATTGGGAGTCTCTGTCACTGTGATATTCTTCTTGCAGGTTATGAGGATGGACATCTTCAAAAACTTATCAACGACCACAAACACATAGTCATTTCCTTTCTTGGTGGATGGAAAGATAAACATGTAATCCATTGAGATGGATTCCCAAGGCTTCTATGGAATAGAAAGAGGGGTGTATAGGCCTTTCTTCTTGATGGTTGGCTTGGAAATGGCACATGCAGTGAAAGATTTGATATACCTGCTGACGTCTTGTCGATTTTTTGACCAATAAAAATGTTTCTGAATAATTTCCATAGTTTTCTCCATGCCAAAATGTCTTGCCACCCAATTGTAGTGGGATTATAAAATCATATTTGCAAGCTCACTTGTAGGAACATAAAGATTGCCCAGGTGGCATAAGATTCCATACAGAATGTGAAAATCGGTGACAGTTGCGCCTGTACCCAAGAGCTAATAGGTGGTGGAAAAGTCTGGATCTTCTTGATAACGTTGGGGACACTTAGATGCTTCATGTCCATAGGAATGGAGCACAATGGTGAGTGCAACCACATGAGGATGACTGAGGTAGTTAGCGACATGATTAGAGATACTTGTCTTATACTTGATGTTGATATGGAAATGCTACAAGTAGGTGGACCACTTCTTATGGTGGTTGTTCTACAATTTCCCCTATGTCTGTATGAACTCCAGAGGCTTGTGATATGTGTGTATGATCGTCTCTTTCCCCAGAATGTAATGTTTCCATTGACGACAAGCTTGTACAATGGAATACATTTCCTTGTCATAGGTGGGGTATTTCTAGACAGTATCCTAGAGTGTCTCACTATGGTATTCCACCAGATTCCCTTGTTGAGTGAGAATTGAGCCCAGAACATAGTCATATGCATCAATCTCAATATTGAATGGTTGTTGCAGATCAAGAAAGGCGAGTACTAGAGCTGAGAACAAGCGATGATTCATATCATCGAATGCTCATTTTTTCTCCTTCCCCCACACAAACTTGGCCCTACCACCGCCTTTCTTCACTTGGCCGAGGGCCCATGCAATATGGGAGAATCCCAAAACAAACCATCGGTAGAAGGTGGCTAGTCCCAAGAAGCTCTGAAGCTCAGTCAGTGTGCTTGGGGTTGGTCAGTCACGGATGAATTGGATCTTAGATAGATCAACATGTACCCCATGATCATCAACAATGTAGCCCAAGTATTTGACCCTATTCATGCCAAAAGAGCATTTTTCCAAGTTGGCATATAGCTTGTGCTACCGCAAAGTGTTCAAAACCTATTGAATATGTCGCATGTGTTCCTCCCACATTCTACTTAATATGAGGATGTCATCCAAATATACCACCAAAAAGGAGTTGGTGAAGTGTCTCAATACATCATCCATCAACCTCATGAAAGTGGCTGGTGCATTTTTTAAGCCAAAGGGCATGACTAGCCATTCATAGCGACCTTCTTTAGACTTGAAGGTTGTATTCCATAAATCAGTTGGTTTGATGGGAACTTGGTGGTAGTCATAATTTAGGTCAATCTTGCTGAATAAATTTTCCCCCTTGAGTTGGTCAAGAAGGTCATCAATCTTGGGAATGGGGTAGCCATTCCTCATTGTGATTTTTTTAAGGCTCTGTAATCAATGCAGAGTCGCCAAGTCCTGTCCTTATTCTACACTAGTACAATCAGGCTTCAACAAGGGGAGGAGTTGGGTCTGATGTGCCCCTTTTGAATAATCTCTTGGATTTGACATCTGATTTCATCATTTTCCATCAGAGAGCGCCAATAGACTAGTCCATTAGGTAGAGGTGTGTTGGGGGTCAAATAAATTGGATGCTTGACTTGGTAGTGTGTCGGTACCCCTGTAGGTGAGGAGAATATGTCTATGTATTCTTCCACGATCCTGTCCACTTGATTTTGCTACAAAGAGAGCCTTTGTGTAGAGACCACAGATGTGGCGACGAACTTTTGCTTACTGTGAGCATGAATCAAAAAGAAGACGAACTTCCCAGTCTGTGAAATGACCGTACTCTATTGCTTAGCAGAGATTAAAGAAATAGAAGTAGGCGGTGCTACCTTTGGGATCATGTACAATTGTCTACCCAAAGTAATAATAACACTGCGGGGTCTAGACTCATACACAACATGACACTTCCACAAATATGGTTGTCCTAAAAAAACATCACAAACTTTAAGGGGAGAAATATCACACAATACCTCATCTTTGAAAGGCTTGATATTGTAGGGCAGAGGACACTGTTGGCTGACACAAAGATCTCTTCCTTGGTGAATCTAATGGATGGTGTAGGGTTGCAGGCGAAATTTCATTGGTAGGTACAACTGCTTGACGACCTCTTTGAAAGTAGATTCTTTTGACTAACACTATTGACAATGAAATGAAGCGTAGACTCCTTTACCCACATCTGTGAGTGAAAGAGGTGTTTCCCTTCAACTGGTTTTGATGGTTTTCTTGGTCGGACTTTGGTGGTAGTGACAGTGGCACAGGGTTCAACATTGATAATCCGCTTCCCTCCTTCAATATTTGATTCAGAATCAAAATCGACCTCTGACTCGGAATCCTTCAGTTCAACCATGAGCGACTGCTTGGAGTGACATTCTTTGGTGTTGTGCCAAGGGATTTTATGGTACTCACACCATTTTCCCGTGTCCTTCTTCATATTCTCATTTCCCTTCTTGTGTTTCGGCTTGGACTGGTTGTGCTAAGGAGACCATATTGACTTGGTCCCTTATTGTGTGGGTTGGGGATTCCTTTTCTCTACTTAGGATGTGAGGGGTTTGCATATCCAAACTCTCACCTTTTTTGCTTAAATTTCCGCTCGATCTTGACAATGTATCTATAATACGTGCCCAATGAGGCAATTTCTAGGACCTCCATTTTTGTTTGAATGTATCTATGTAAATAGTCCCGGTATTTGAGAACAAGATGATGCTCAGAATCTTTTATACCCAATTGCGTGCATAGGTTATGGAAAATTTTGGTGAAATCTAGTACTGTCTGGTCCCTTTCTTGACGTAGGGTGGTCCATTTGGTGTATTGGTCATCATAGCTTCCAACAGGGTAGTATTTCTCTTTAATGGCATCCCAGAAGGAATCCCATGTAGGGGCCACCATAAACATTGCAGATTCCTCCAAGACCCTTTGCTCAGAGTAAGTATCCAACCAGTGTCTAACATGGGGAATGGCCTTGAGGAGTACAAAAGTGATATTTTCCCTATCAGAAAAATTGTGGACTGAAAAATACCCTTCAAGAAGATTCAACCATTTATCTACAACATCCGCATCTACCAGTCCTTCAAATAATGGAATATAAAAATTTACATGTACCTTGAAGGGAGTTGCATGGTCTCTTGATGAATATGCTTCTCCTGTGGGTAGCCGTCGAAGGATCTACATGGAGTTTTCCATCATTTCGTTCCTTTTTTGCATGAGGCCTTCCTCTAGAAATTATTTAATAGGATCTCTTGATCCATCATATTTCTTTTCATCCCCCATGGGTTTTTCTTTGGCTCGGTGCGACTAATATTGTAATCGCTCGATTGGTTCGAGTCACAACTTCTTGTACCCATATCTTGTCGGGGACATGCACGAAGAAAAATAAATGAAGAGAGGATCGCTCTAATACCACTGATTTGTATTTAGGAATGGAATGAAATGATTAACAAACTGAATAAAATAAACACATACATATGAATAATAACACAAATATCTAGTGAACAAAATCTTCTATTGAATAATGAAATAGGTTGAAACTGTAAAATTGTAGAACTGAAACACTTTCTCGAATGGTGGTAGCTATCTCTAAGAAGAGATGTGGCTGCTATGTGCATCCTTCTAAGCAAAATGGATTACAATGAGGCTCCAGAGGAATTTTTTATATTAATCATGAATGAAAAAACCCTAGAAATCCAAAAACCTAACCCTAGAAGGTGAAACGCCAAAAGTCATGTGGGCCCCTATGGGTAAGTTGGTACCTCAACTTCCCAGGGTCGTAACTTTTGCATACGACCTCTGTTTTAGGCGCATGATAGCCTGTTGGAAAGGTCTTTTAGAGAAACACACATTCTGTCATCAAACTTTGACTCCATCTATAGTTTGAGTGTGGTGAGACAAAAAAACAACGTTTAGGGCTCCAAAATGGCCCTGGAAGTACAACAAGATGTGTTGACATGAAAACATACAAAATCAACTACTTGGATTAGGCGATAGGGCACCGGCATCCACTTGGAGGATGTGTTGGCCTTCAGATAGCCTCAGAAGTGTACAACCCACAATTACAAGAAGTACAGAAGAACATGCTGATAAAAAATGGATGAGAGGAGCCAATTGGAAGAGGTGGGTGGCCACCAATATCCACCTGGATCAGAGGCATAATACTAGATATCTGAAAATACAAGTTATTCAATATCATTACTATGTACTTAACATAATATTTTTAAGAGAGAAAGTAATATGAAGTTCATTATTTACAAAAAATAGTTTTTTTAATCAGTTATGAAATTTAAACCAAGGATTAATCTTTATACAAACCAAATTTTTCATTAATTTGTTCCTCATCTCTCTTGAACCCAACATTGCTTCACTTCTCATGAGAATCCATAGCCCCAATGGAGATGCTTAACATCATACAATGATACAGATCTTTAACTTAGCTATTTAATGATTTGATTACTTGAAAAGAGTATGAAAACCAATACAAAAGAAATACATAAAGAGATTATGAGCAATAATGAGGATAAAAAGAATGAGAAAAACACAACGAGATGATGATGAAGTTCACCCAATGTGGGATACATCTCTTGGCCTGCTTCCAATGTGATTGGCCTCTTCTATTATGATGCAAAAATGACCGATTACATCAACAAGTCCTCAACTCAAAGTTGGTCTTCTTCTTCTCTACAACATAATGGCTTCCAAAATCCTTTTCAACCTATATCTCCCCTTTGCTTAAATCTCCAAGAGGGATTATAAAGCTCATATATCTCTCCAATTACAAAAGAATGTGGTTTTTAAATATACAAATCACACTCTCATGTTCAAAAGCAATGCTTTGGTGCATTTTAAATAGGATTTGTTTTAAAAATGTGAGATTCGAAAACCCCAGGGTCAAACCCTCAGGCCATTGGTACTTTTTGGCCAGATAATACTTTGTAATAAAGAAAAAAATGTTTGACTATCCACCAAGCAATAATAGTTTGGTGTGTCCACAAGTAGATAGACGTGGGATCATTGTTGGTGGGGATGTCATGGGGTCAATCCCGTGGACCTCCCCTCTTTGGAATATATGATAAACTTAACTTTAAGTATAGAACATTCGACGATATATCCCAAACGGTTCTCTTGGTTGGTTGGTTAAGTTGTTGTGATCATAGATTGTAGGTCAGGGTTCGATTCCAACCGATGAAACTTTTATTTATTTTATATAGAACCTTCTTAGACAATCAAAGGTTTTCATGTGACAACCTCTGATTAGACAATGTCCCATTGATAACACGTCATCTGTTGACTGGATGCCATGTCACCTGTTGACTCTACTGCCAACTTGACTACCATGTCACCTTCCTCTACTACGTGTCCACTAATCAGTCCACCATGTGTCCTATATGGATTACAAGTGTCATCTTGCACAAACTACTAAGTGTCTTTACATACTTCGATGTGTAACCTCTGTCCTTTCTTTTTTCCATGTTTGGAAAAAACTTCAGAACGCAATATCTTCTTCATACAAATTCTTCTTGAACATGTTCAAGAAGCATCAAAAATCTCTCGTTGAGATATTAGTGATGGAAACCTTTGCTTCAAGTTTTGATGCCTTTGAATTTTGAGGCATTCTAGATCCACCTGGATCATACAAACATTTCCCCACTTCCTATGAGGGTCCATAGCCCCGATAGGTTCACTTGTACTTCCCACACTTTACATAAGTTCTTTACAAATTCCATTTTATAATTTGACACTCTTTATATATATATATATATATATATATATATATATATATATATATATTCAATGAGTGTGATGAAAGTGGGGTGTTATGAGAGTTATTTTGATAGCAAACATTTGGTGGATAAAAAACAGGCTTGAATTTTTTGTTCCACTTCTGATTATCACTATGTCAACTTTATATTGTGAAATGAGTAGAACTCTCATAAAAATGATAGATAAGCATTTTCTTGCTAATGAACACTATAACTATTGATATCCAATAAAATATCCTTTATGATATGAAGTTACTAACGTGTATTAAAGAGTCTATAAGTCAACAAATGAGAAGATAATTTTTAGATTTATAGCTAAGACATGTATTTCAACATGCAACCAAAATGGAGTGATAAATTACAGCCAAAAAAAGAAAATTAAAACAAAAAATATGTGAAGAAAAAGGGATTGTACAATATTTGCAAGATATCATACATGACTTTAGGCAAAGTATTTTTTTAGGATTTGGCCATTCATAGGGAGGTTTTAATCTTCCCCATTTAATGATTGTAGAATATAGGTTGAAGAGCCAAGTTTCTTAACAATATGAAATGGACCTAGCCACAAATATTGAAATTTAGTGTGTTTTCCTTTCCTATTCATGGGATTTGTCCCATTTCAAAACTAGATCACCAATTTGAAAATATTTTTAATTGATTGAATGCTTATGAAACCATCGTTTGATTATTTTTTGATGTTCATGAAATATTTGTTTGGTTTTGTCACGTTTTTCTTCCATATTAATTAATGCATCAATTCTCAATTGCATTTTGGAACATGGTTCTTCTTGGAAAGACTTAACCAATTTTAGAGAAGGAAGAAATAGATTGGGAGGTAAAATAGCTTCTTTCCCATAAATGAGGAAATAAGGTGAATTTCCTATTGACTTCTTGGGAGTTACTGTTACTGGAATATTCACCAATACTGAGAGGGAGGGTCAATCAGTATTGAACACTTTTTACCATTTTAACCATAACATGTAAACATTAACTTATCAATGATTCCATTCATTTATGATTTCATTTAACATATCATAAATAGTATCATTCAACAATGCATCACATCATACAGATTGTACAATAAATTTTACGTGGAAACCCAAATTGGAGAAAAACACTGAATTATTTTTGATATATATCTTCAATATTACATCCACATGAAGCATCAACTTCCAAACTTATCCAGCACCAACTAGAAGGAAGCACCAACCCCCTATTTACAAGCTCCAACCTTAAGGAAGCTACAACTCCCTAAATTCACCAGCACCAACTGGAAGGAGGCACTAACCCCCTAGTTTACGGTCTCCAACTTGAATGAAGCTACAACTCCCTGAATTCTCCAGATCCATCTAGAAGGAGGCTCCAACCCCCTGATTTATAGGCTCCAACCTGAAGGAAGCTATGACTCCATGTATTCTTCGACTCCAACCCCCTTTCCTTACCTCTTCCTTCTGCCCTAAAATATAAATGGAGACTCAACTTGTCACTAAAAATGTCACTGATAATCAACCTTTCACTGTCATTTATATTCAACCTATCATTGCCATTGATAATCAACCTGTCATTGTCATTGATAATAAACCTGTCATTGTCACTAATATTGATACATCATCATCATAAAAGTTGTTTCAACCACCTCATAAAACTTATGCCAAGATCACCAATAATATCCAAAACCTATGCCCAAAAATCACCAAGAGATGCATCTAAACCATATGCCAAATATATTCCTAAAACAAGTGCCATAAGATCCATGATAAACCATAAACCACGAACCATATATATACGTCAAATCATATGCCCAAAATCACCAACATGTGTCTCTAACCATGTGCCAAATATTCTCCAGGATATGCATCAAGCATATACCATAACATCAAGATATAACCTTCAAAAAAACATATAAAGACATACCTTTAATCATTTAATGACTCGGTCCATAACATAACAGACCAAAAAAATTTCCTCATCTTCTACATCAGGAAGATAACATCTTCATAAACCTTTCCCTCAAACTCACTAGAAAAAACTAGGAAACTAGTGGTGCCTCACTAGACACCTTATATTTGACCTACGAGGGCTTGCCTAGTTAGGATTTTCATATAACCCTTCTCCCATATGTGGCTTCGGGACTTTTCTCCTTTTCACTCCTTTCCTTCCTCAGATTCGCTACCTCAGACTCACTAAGAGATCACATACTTGCTTGATTTGCTAGTAATAATGTGAGGATTTTTTATGTGTATTTATACCCTTCCAAGTAACTCCTTTTATTTGAATTAGGGACAACCTATAACTTCTTATTTGCAAAAAAAATCTCCTTTAATTAGTTTTGGGGCCGACTTGTAACTTCTTTTCCTTATATATGAGGCTTCTTGACCATACTTCGGGGCTTCATCTTTAAGTGGGTATAACTTCTCAAGCGTGAGGAACCATGTGGTGTGCCACCTACCATTGGAAACAACATGATGAGGAATATCCATGTATGAGATATTTTCATATATTTTCAATGTCCTTCACCCTTTTTAAAAACATTTGGGCTTCATGATCACACCTTCTGGGCTTATTAACCACTTAGCCATACTTTAATGCCTTCTTGTAGACTTCTTCAAAGTGTCTTCTCGTGAGGGCCATGCTTAAATATACACCATAAGGGGACCACTGTGGAGACTTCTTCAAATACACCAATCAATTCTAGAAACTTCCAAACTTGATTTGGG
Source organism: Picea mariana (assembly GCA_032191745.1). NCBI lineage: Eukaryota > Viridiplantae > Streptophyta > Pinopsida > Pinales > Pinaceae > Picea > Picea mariana. Next base: position 7,132 of record JASDQU011104037.1, on the reverse strand, counting down.
GCTTCTTCTATGGTTGACATCAATGACAACCAAGTTTCTAACATTGACATCAATGACAACTAACATTTCAACAACTTTGTCTACACATAATGCATTATAATGTTGTTTATGTCGTTGTTGTGCATGAACAACCTTCTTAACAATTCATATTAATTTTTATTAGTTCATTCTGCTAAACCATTTCCTTGAGGGAAATAATTTGCAAAATATTTAATCATGATCCCCTTTTCTAAATAAAATTCAGTTAATTTAATTGATGAAAAATAAAATGCATTATAAAAAACCAGAGAATTTGGAACAACAAACATGGAAATTATAAACTAATTAAGGAAAGAGAGAACATGTTCTTCATTAATGTTTTTGACGAGAATGGCCTCTATCCAACATGTAAGATAATCTGTTGCAGTTAGAACATATTTGTGAAGTTGTGAAACATTAAGATTGATCTCCCCAATTATATCTAGACCCCATTGTTCAAAATGACCTTCAACTTCAACTGATTGCAATGGAAACATAGGTTTCTTTTCTCTTCCAACAACTATTTGGCATAATTTGAATTTCCTGGAATATGCGTAAGAGTCTATTAATAAAGTGGGCCACTAGTAGCCAACCCTAATAATTTTATGGGCAGTTGTTTCTCCACCAAAGTTTCCTCTATCTAGTCCATCATGAAGTTGAGCGAAAACCTTATCTACATCATATTTTTCAAGGCATCTCATAAAAACGTTATTATATTTTTTTATAAACAATGCTCCATCGATAAGATTATATTTGGATGATTTTAACCTTAAATATCTTCCTTTCTTAGGTTCTAAAGATTCAAGAGAGTAACCATTAGTAAAACAATATTTGATATTATTATACCAAGAAAAAGTGGGTGAAAGTGTTAGACAACTGAGAGGGGGGGGGTGAATCAGTTGATACCGTGCTTAAACAATCATGGTTCTTTTAAACTCTTGGTAGAGACTCTAAATGATGATCACAATAATGCAGGGAAATAAACAATGGCACTTTCAGCATCATTCACATATATGAGTAACACAAAGACAGATATTTCTTGAGGAAACCCATGTAGGGTAAAAATCTCTTTTCCTTTATATGATA
>JASDQU011104036.1:0-30157 GCA_032191745.1 Picea mariana | reverse complement strand
AGAATAACTTCAAAATGGCTAAATGAGAGCATAACACATATAATATTGCATGCAAAAGGATTTCATCATCGCAATAAAATAGTCAAAAAATGAACCCAACACCAATCTTTTTATTTTATTTATGTGGAGTTTTATGCATGGATTGTTAAGTGTTTTTCATGACATGATGGAATATTGCTTTAGGATGAGCTTCTTTAGTAGAGGTAGTAATGGAAGAGGAAATAGAGGCATATGGAATTGGCAGAGGGGCCATAGAAGGCCTCGGTGTTCAATACATTTTGATGTTGATCCACAGGAATTAAATCAACTCTTTCAAGTTGGGTTCTTCAACTTAGTTGGCCATGGGATCCTTCATCCTTGACCTGAAAGACCTCCCTTCCAAGAACATCAAAACATTTTTGCTATTTGTGTTCCTCCTCATGTTTCAATGAAACTAGAACTACCTGCCAACGATGGCTAGAAATAAATTGTCCATCAGCCTATTGTTCATCACCATAGTTGGCCTACTGCTCCTTTTCCATTAACCCCTCCACCACCACCAAAGAATCCAATTTCCCAAGCTGATCATGTTGTCTCACTCGTGTAGTCATCTCATGCTAGTAAGAGGTTAAAAACTTATGCTTCCAAGCTTATGTAAGATAAAGTAAAATTAGTAGTCATTGCCTCCAAACGATCCAAAGAGTCCTCTGAATCTATGTCTTCATGTCTTCATCTTAAGGATGATGTTTCTTACATTGTCAATGCAGTCCAGCCTCAAGGTTCCAATCAGCCTAAGGATTCCACAGAAAGATCAAAAGGATACAACGGTGAGAAGAGGCCAAATGACTCTCATAGTAAATATGGTTTTTAATGATGATTTATGTTATTTTCTATTGGGGATAATATTTTTACTTTGACAATGTTTTGGACAACAAGCATATATTTAAGTAGTTTGTTTTTGGATGACATGGATATAGTGCTATTTTTGGATATGGTCATATTATGTTTTGATGATATTTAAAATGTTTGATCATAATTATGAGAATTGGAGTTACAAGGAGGATATTTGAATCAAATTATTGAGTTTTATATTTCATGTTTGATGATTATTAAAAGAAATAATTGGGAGTCACAAGGGGTCCCACATATTTAGTTATTATTTAATTAAGACCCTTATTTATATCTATTATTATTATTTGTCTCAACTAATTAGTTAAGCTAGTTAAGCTTAACCAAAAAGGTAGTTGAACTGCCATAACCTATTGAGAAGGAATAAAAGCTCAATGAAAGGAACAGACAAAGGGAGAGAGAATAGAAGGAGAACTACATCCATAAGGTTTCCTCTACACTAGTGAGATACTTTCAATTTTCATTCATTCTGAGTTTACTAGAAGGCTTAAACCTATTGATGACAATGAGGTCTTATTGAAGGAAACAAGATTCAAAAACTTGATCACATATTTCAACAACTTGTTTTAAAGGTGTATGATTTATCTTTGGCAGTCTGTGTATTCTTGTTTGTTTATGAATTCAATTTCATGACTGATAAATAATATCTTGCAGACTCAAGTGACAACGTTTTGTGGCAGGTTGATCAATATCTTTAGCTTCAGTTTTCCTTTTGTTTTCAAAGTCTTTTTGTATGGTGCCCATCGAAGGCTTCTAAATCTGACTTTGGTCCCTACCCTCGTAGGGGTTTGTAAACAGAACTTATTTTTGTATCTCATAATGAAATAAATACAAAAAACAGATTATTATTTCAGTCTCACATACATGTTTTAATGATCTGGTTCATTCTTTTTCTTTTTATCTCCATGTACATACTTATGTGATTTCTTTACACATTTATGTAACTTTTGTTTAGGTTTATTTCTTTTGCACAGTTACATATAACATATAAAAACCATAATTCATCCCTTGTACTTAATACCTGTGGATTAAGTGATTGTTTTAAGTCTATAAACCATGGGTGACATTCCAAACTATCTTTCCTGAGCCTGGAAAGATTTGAAAATTCTTGAGTAAGGTTTTCCATACCTTTTCCTCAACAACATGGAAGACCGTACAATTGATGTGGCAGTACAACAATGGAGATAACTTTGAATATCATACATATGATGTGGCATATTGTACAAATGACATTGCAAACCATACAACTGATATGGCAGACAATACAACTGACATGGAAGGCCTTACAACTAACATGGTAGTATTGCAGGACAACTGACTTGGTAGACTATACAATTGATGTGGCATTGACCATACAGTTGACTGGGCACCACGTGGGACAATCATAGGCTGCCATGTGGCAACCCAAATTTTCCTAAGGGAACACATTTTTAGGCTAGGGGTGCATTTATTTCAGATTGTATGAACTATTATGACACACATTTTGATGCAGGGAGCCCAAGAGGGACCCAGATGTGACAGTGCCATAATTTGACGAAATTATAGTAATGTTTTCACGATTGTTCACCACAAACCCACTTGTGTAGTCATATTTTGTATTCGAGCAATGGATTTTTAGGGAACATGACTAAAGCCCACTTTTTTAATTAATGCAGGGCATTCAAATCAAGGCAAAGAACAAAGGAGGGGTCTAGAAGTCATAGTGTCATAATTTGATGAAATTAAAGTCGTTTTTGCATGATTGTTTGCCAAAAATCAATTGGTGTAGTTAGAATTTGGATTTGAGTAGTATATTTTTGGGCTCATGGAAGAATCCCACTTTTTTCATTAATGCATGGCACACTTTACTAGGAAGAGTTGCATGTTTCATAGCAGGGTCGAGTTTACGATCAAAATTTGTAGAATGAAGAGATAAACCCATTATTGTTGTGCATGCTAAGATTTGAGTATCCGGTTGAGAGCCTTAGCATGGAAACCAATGCAATTTTTATGAATTTATGGTTTTTTTCTTCTTTTTGGAAATTGCAAGAGGATGAATGTACATTACAAATTCTGGTGATCTTTGAGTGTTCCAACATGGCAACAAGATCTGAATTATTGTAGGAAATTTGTCGTTTGAGCCTTGCACACAAACCAATATGATGCGATAAGAGGCCATTTTGACACTTCAATGTAAAGTAGTCATGTTACAGCCAAAAGTCTCAAAATTGTGAGATGATTAAGGTTATTATGGAATTTGCCTTATTTGTTATATTGCACATGTTTGTAATGGGGTATTTTAAAAACCATAGAATTACAACTAGTGCACATTTGGGGGTATTATCCTTAATGTTAATGATGTAAATGGTTGTAATTATCCACTCTTAAAGTGATGATGAGAGTGAGAGGAATTTTTTTATATGCCTAATCCTTGTTGGAAACATTTTGATTGGTCTTGTAGCCACTATTAAGTGAGAGGAAATGTTTTTCCTAGGCTTATTTTGGCAACATTTTAATGAGTGTTATAGCCACCGTTGAGTGAGAGGCATTGTTTTTCGTAGGTTTGTTATGGAAATCATTATAAAATTGTCCATGAATGTTTCGTAAACTCCTGAAAAGTATGGTATTGCTTTAAAATTGAAAAAATGTTCTCATGTATGGTTATATATAGATTTACATTGATGCAAGTGTCAGCATCAACATCCTCATTTTGAAGTACAAAGGTGAAGGAGAAGAAGGGTGCAACCTTTGATATATATGTGTTATGAATATCAGGGAATTAACAACAGATTTGCATTGGTGAAAGTGTTGGCATCAACATCCTAATTTCAAAGTATAAAGGTGAAGGAGAAGAAGGGTGTCACCTGTTAGAGACATTTGTTATGTAGATCAAGAAATCAACTACGAATTTTCATTGATGTAAATGGTGGCATTGGCATCTTCATTTTGAAGTACAAAGGTGAAGGATAAGAAGGGCGTGGCCTATAAAAGACATTTGTTATGCATATCGAGAAGTGGGGAAGTGCATCAGGGAGTGTAAGATTATTCCTAGAAGCTATTTGTGCATATTCAAGTTTCCCTCTATACTTTTGGGTGACCAAAAGTGATTTTTGTGGGGAGGTGTGATCCAGGAGTATCTCCACACAAGGAATCATTACTTTGCACACCATGGAGAAGGTCATTAAAATACTAATTGATGGTAGGTGGAAAAGAATAATTAATACTCATGAATGATTTATTTTAAATGTAAAAATGATTAATACTTTAAGAGTGAGAAACTCATGTATTTTTCATGAAAATTGGAAAAATGATTAATTCTTGAAGTGAATTTGAGAATCTCATGTATTATTCATGTAATTGTAAAAATAGGAACTCATTTTTGTGATAGAATCCAACTCACAAATTTGTTTCATAATGTTAAGGGATATTAGTTTCCTAGTCTCAAGGAGAAAGTTAAGGGTCTCCTGAGTTTGTTTGGAATCTTCATCACTTTATCACAAGTAGTTTCCTAGTCTCAAGGAGGAATTTAAGGGTCTCATGAGTTGGTTGAGATGGTTTCTCATTTTTTTCCTTGAGTTATTATTAGATCAAAAATTTGTGGATATTGTCTTCTTGAGTTATGGAGTTAAGGAAAATTATATAAACTCCTTAAGAAAACTCCAGGTTTCATCTTTGGAGGAATAATTTATGGATCATCCCTTGGTGGAGAGAGAGCTCAAATGTAGTCCCTCTGGTGTCTAAATAAATTTCACTTATTGTTACAGGGAAATCCCCTTTCGGACAGGTGAATCCCCTCTTGGGCTCTAGACTCCTAAGACCAAGACAAAAAGGTGATAACATTGGTCACTGGCATACCTTTAAACCTAGCTAGACTAATGTATAGAGAATAGGAAGAATATGTACCTTTTGTGATGTTTTTCCTTGCTCAATCCAAGTTGAGCTATGATCTCTAAGCTTGTCACAAGTCCTGCAATCTAATCAAAGAAAAAACATGATTCCTATTCTACTAGGATTAGCTTCAAACCAGATCTATCTATTAAAGACAAGTTCATGTAAATAAAAATAATCTTGAAGGAAATAGGCCAAGCACATATATATTAATGAAAACAAAGAAGAGTACTTACAACCATAGATGTAGATGCAACAACTTCATCAATCTCTCTTTGTCCAAACCCTTTGCTCAAATGATCTACAAGAAGAATGACTATGCTTCACTGATTATATTCCTTATGTGATCATAAGTTTGATGCCTTCAATGTCCTATCCTTCCTTATGAGATCATAAGTTAGGTGTTTCTCCATTTTTCCATCCATTTAACCATGAGAAGGCCTCCTTATATAAGCGTGGAGAGACCCAACCACCTTAGAGATTTTTGGTATAGGTTTAGGATCCTTCTCCATCAGTTGTGGATCTTCCCTAAGATCCAAACTTGACCTCATATTCGAATCCAACCAACTCTAGAGATGAGGGGGATTTTTCCCTAATTTTCCTCAACAGTGAAAGATTTCCTAAAACAACCCAGTGCTCCCTTAGAATGGGGCATAGAGTGTTGAAATTCTCCCCCAAATAAGGGTAGGGAGAATTGGCACTCCATGATAGTGGGTAGGGGAGAGCTGCCCAAAATACATAGTGGATCTACGAAACAACAAGACATAGCCACAGACTAATATAAAGTGGATCTATGTAACAATATATGAGTCAATTTTCTCAAAAGAAAGTCTGTCGCAACCTAGGAAAAGTATATATCAGAGTGTTTACTCAACCTAGGGTCTTCTTACTGATCCCGATGTAGTACGAGTATAACCATTTGAATAGATTTCCTGATGTTGAACATGGCATAAACCACTTGATTACCGGTCAATGAGGTAAACCATTAACAGGTGCAAGGGAAATCACCATTGATGTCAATGATTCCCAAGGTACCTTAGTACATTCCAACGAATGTGAATAGATTAGCTGAAGTCAAACATTCATGAAATCATCCAATCGGGGGTCAAATATGTAAATCCACTATCGAAAGCGAGGAGGCCTGCCATTGAGGCATGCAGGTCCCAAGGTACTAACTAGTTTCCAAGTCTAACTCTCGGATAATGTGTTGAAGTCGATAGGAACAGACTCATCGAAGGACGGCCTTGATTTATTCCCCCATCAACGACATGAAACTGACATAGAGATGTAAATTAGTATATCAAATGAACATGGAGTGACACGGGTATTGAAATAGGATATTTGTGATGGTTGACTCTCGAGGAAGATACTTCCCTTGAACACTGAGGCACAACAACAGAAACATGACATGGACCAAAACATGATGATGCAATGGACACTGTGACTTTCGTCAGGTGACCCAAAGGAGTAAAGAAACTCATAGGATTAGTTCAGTGTAGAGGTTCAGCAGATTTAAATGGATGCAAAGACAAAGTGTCGTGTTCAAGGGAGAGTATAAGAGTGATTGGTGATGTTTTCGAACACGCTTGGCTTGCTTCCTTAAAAATTTCCCCCAATCTAGATAGACGAGTACCTATTTTTAATTTAACGAGCTCGAGGATGGTATCACATGATAGATATAACTCACCTTCGGTAAGTCCCTCTTCCTTTGTTTAATGAACTAGAAGAAGTAAGGGTTCGGTCCTGTATGGGCCCTTTAATGTATGATTTTTTAACGAGTCCAAAGAAGTTAAACTCAGTGATTTTTCATGTTTAGAGAGTTTGAAAAGAACTTAAAGATGACTCCAGGGTTGTCCTTTTTCATAATTTTAGTCTCGTGAGGAAAAAAATATATAAACTACCACTCACAAGATGCCCTTTCAAACCTTTTAACGAGTGTGAAAGAAAGCAAGATCACTCGACAATATTTTCATGTTTAGAAAGTCTGAAAAGAGCTTAAAGATGACTCCATTGGGTTCACTTTTATTGTATCCATGTGAGTCTGAAAAAGAGATAAAATTTTACTCGGTGCGTTCTCATGTTTTTCCGAGTGTGAAAAGGAACTAAGACCATGCTCATTATTGGTTTCATTTTTACACAATCTTGAAAAAAAAATAAAGTATGCTTGCAAATTCCCAACATAATTTCCAAAGGTAGGGTTACCCATGGATGGTTGGTACTCTACCCCCATATTGAAAAGCTAGTGGCATAACTCTAGAATGATAATCAAAACCTGGAGACATGCCCCCCCAAGATTCAAATCATTCACTGACTTTGAGGTCGTCGCCAATTTCTATACTAGATGGAGAAAAGGATATAGGTGGATGAAATGAAGGTTAAAAAATGAGACCTAACAAAAGACTCGAATTGGTATGAGAGGTGATTGTTTCATTTTTTAACAAGATTGACACAGGAAAAGAACTATGCTCAAGGCTCTGGGTTCAATCCCTAGATTTCTATTTCATTTTTTAACGAGATTGTTACAGAGAGGAAAACTATGTTCATAGCCTCTGTTTCATTTTTTAATGAGCTTACCATAGAGAGGGAAATTGTGCTCGTGGCCTCTTCTTAATCATGGTTTCCAAGAGGATAACGCTCTGGAAGGACACCATGTCAAGGGACAAAACTCGGTCATGGCTTCTAAGAGATATTCACTGGAAGGAAGAAGAATCCTCCGGAAGGAACACATGTTGAGGGCCTTGTCAGGGGTAAGGATATCAGGCTCCAATATCCCTACCGAAGATATCACCATGTCAACTACCGAATCTAAGTCATCAGAATTTGAATTCATGGGAGACAACACCAAATAATTATCCTGTGGCAGGGGTCACGGGTGATACTAGCTGCATATAAGAACCATGTAGGGAGGTCATTGGGTTGATGGTCATGTCAGGGCCAATAAACAAACATTTATCAATAGTCACCATTCTTCTATCACGGGGGAAAGATATCACATGAAAAAGAGTAGACACACTAGCTTTCATGGCCTAGACATAATCTCTCCCAAGGAGTAAATCGAAATACAAGAGGTCCTGGACTACCATAACATCAATAAAGACATTTTTCCCTCCCAAAGTTACAGGAAGCTGAGGAAGGGTCCCTAAATGGTGAGTGGTTCTTTTGTTAAAAGTGAACAGAGTTTGGGTAACTGGCACAAGCTGAGGATAATCCAAATCTTTCCAAGCAATAGAGAACAAAATACTAATGGACGAACCTTCATCTATCAACGCATGAGGAACGTCCCAACCACAAACTTGTACTGTAATATTGAAAGGAATGTGAGAGGGAAGATGAGGTCCAATTATCACACCCTAATCAAAGAGGATGGCCTCATTACTTGGAGGGGGTTTCACAGGAGAAGGAGGAATGCCCCTCAACACAGTAGATTCTGTATCAATTCAAAAAACCTGGGCAGTATCGATTTTACTCTCTAGAGGGAGAGTAGGACCGACCCATGATGGGATGAGATCAACAACTAGGGTTGTATCCTCCAAGGGGATAATGGGGTCAATGGATGGAAACAGATCGACCACTTGGGTTTCACTCTCTAACAAGAGAGTGGGATCGACCTAAGATGGGATCGGATCAACCACTTTCTCAACTAGTTCAACTAAGGACATGACCAGATTAACGACATGATCAACCAGACTGACCGATGAAGGGACCAGAGAAACCACTTTGGCACTCATTAGAGGAGGAGTGGGATTGACGACATTGGCACTCTTCAGATGAAGGGTGGGACTAACCAATGATGGGACTGGATTAGTCACTTGGGTTTCACATTTTGAATGAAAAGTGGGGTTGATCAATGAAGAAACTAGATCAACTACTTTGGTTAGTGGTTCAACAAAGGATGAAACTATATTGACCACCTGATCAACCAGAATGACCGGGGATGGAACCATATTGACCATTCCATAAACCAATGATGGATTGGGGGAAATATTATGATAACCAGTTGGAAGTTGAATATTTTCCAAAATAGAAGAATCCTCATCCATACGAGGACAAAGGTGAGAGTAATGATCACCTTCGCATAACAAGCAAGGAAACTTGAAAGTTGTCTTCTTCTTAACAAGTTTAACTTCACTAGTTGATGGGGCATCACCAACATGTTTAGCAGAGGCTGATGATGTGGAGGAACACATTTATAATACCTTGGGAAGACCAGGGAAATCCATTAGAAAGTGGTCACCCTTACAAAGACTGCAAGCGAATTTGGGTTTCAGACTCTTCATTTTAATCTTGTTGACCTCATAAACACTCCCAGTACTATTAACAGTAGTTGGTTTCTTGGATCCAACATTTGATGTAGTTGGAGGCTTGGTCCTTTTCGGGTTCTTCATCTTCTTCTCTTTCCGTTTATTCTTCTTCTTATCAACCTGGATACTTGCTTTAGAGCTTTCACTAGGCGAAGAAGGAGAAAGGGAAGGAGACTTAATGGGTGAAGAAGGTGAAAATTCGACATGAGGTTGATGTGTGGGTGGTGTAATTACATCTGAAGTATTAGGTGTAGCTGAAACACTAGGAGGATTCGATATCACCGGATTGGGGAACAACCAAACCGGTAATCCGATGGTGAGTCTCAAAAGACTCAGTGTGGCAATGTACGTAGGACCAATATTTCCAAAAGAAGGAAAGGTGAAAGGTTCCTTGAGACAAGGGGTTCCTCCATTGGTACTATGAGGTGTAGATGCAATTAACACTAACGCCACCTAAGGTCCACTAAGTAAAACAAACAACACACGCTATGAATCTAAGAAGCAAACAATCAAACAAAACTTCCCACAAAGAAACCACTAGTTGGTGATGAAATCCAACATCGTGAAATCAATATATGAAGGGGAGGGGATAGAGTGGGTGGATCAATTACATTGGAGACCTTCTTAATGGACATACACCTTGGTGCAAGCTTTGATGCTGTAAATTTGGATTTACCCTCCAAGGAGCATGAGTGAGATTGACCAACGTCCGTTCCAGGTACAGTAAGACTTCCTTTCACTGTCACCTTGTGTAAGACCCTAAATATTATGGCTACTAAGGTCACCAAATCGTAGTCATCCCCTAGGTGGGTACATTCAAAAATCCAGTCCAAACGTATGGGCAGGATAACACGTCTGAAATTCTTCGAGAGAATTGAGGACAAGTGGACTGGTAGAACTCCAGAGGACCCCAAACGGATTCAGAATTCATGAAGTAATGAGACCAAATGAAGCTATTTGAGCCTCAATAAGAACCCCAAATATATGATCTGACTACTACGAATGGTTGGACCATAGAGGGATAATATCCATAACTCTCCTGAACGGGACCTCATGTGTAACCCTTGTGTGAGAGGGGGATCCCAGTAAGCTGATACGAAAATTGGATTTTATCTCCCTATCACAAGATGCTAGGTTTGTTTGACAACTTTGTAAAATTATCCTTTCAACCTATTCCAAATCCCTACACCTTAAGCTAATGTAGGTTTGCTAACAGAAAAACTAAAAATGTCTGATAAATTTTAGTTTAGCACTTGATTATAAGGTTGTTGTTTACTCAAGAGGAACATGGAGTGGACTAAATGATGTTTTGACCGAATCTAAACAATGTAAAGAAATGAGAATGAAAATAATTCACTTCGATGAAAGCTATATTACAAGAAGGAGAAAACGTTTATTCTTCCCAAATGCATAATGTCCCAAAATGCCAAAAAACATGCAATTCCGCTACTTCAAGTGCAAGCTAGTTTCACTACCCAAAAGAAAGAGTGCACCTATATTCTTTGCTTGATTCTAATGTATAAAGAAATTAAATAAAAATCCTTCAATGATCCACAACTTTCAATCATAATAAAGAGTCATATGTAGATGCAAAAGACACGAAACGATAAAGGTTTCAAACAAAGCATGCACTCAAAGCAATGAGAACTGAAAGAAAACAAGTAGAAACTTGTTCTAACAAGAACTCAATCAAGGATTCAACAACTGACAAATATTTAAGTAGTACAAGAATATGCAGGGAAGAATCCAAGAAAAGACAGAGATAAAGACAAATCACTCAAATTGTCTCGACAAAACAAGCAACTAGAAAGGAAAATTTCACATTTCGGAAAATGTTTCAAGCTCCAATCAGGAAAATAAGGGGTCATAAGCACCAAATATCAACCTAAATAACTTCACAAACCAATCACAAAGTCTAGGTAAATACTTCCACAAAATAAGTTGAGCAAATCTGAGTAGAAAAGGGAAAAACTCCTCCAAAACGGAGACCAACGCTCCCTATCTCAAGGGTACAAAGTGTTGTAGTGCTCCCTAAAGAACTATAGGGGAGTGTTAGCACTCTGATATGGACTACAGGGGGGCTCTGATATGGCCCCAGTGGAGTCATTAATTTCTCTTATAGGGAAATCCCCCTGTGGACAGGTGAATCCCCTCTTGGGCTCTAGACTCCTAAGACCAAGACAGAAAGGTTCTAAAGTTGGTGATTGACTAGTGTTCATGAACTTTATAACCTATTCCAATAGCTAAAAGAAGAGAAAATTATCTAGCTAAAATAATGTATAGAGAAGAGGAATAATATGTACCTTTTTCAATGTTTGTCCTCACTCAGTCTGAGTTGAGCTCCGATCTCTAATCTCTTCACAAGTCCTGTAATCCAATCAAAGACAAAACATGATTCTTACTCTACTATGATTAGCTTCAAACCAGATCTATCTATTAAAGACAAGTTCATGTAAATAAACATAATCTTGAAGGAAATAGGCCAAGAAGGAATATATTAATTAAAACAAATCAAAGTACTTACAACCGTAGATGTAGATGTAGCAGCGTCACCAAGCTCTCTTTGTCCAAAACCCTTGCTCAAATGATCCACAAGAATAATGAATATTCTTCACTGATTATCTTCCTTATGAGATCATAAGTTTTATGCCTTCAATGTTCTCTCCTTCCTTATGAGATCATAAGTTAGGTGTTTCTCCACTTTTTCATCCATTTCACCATGAGAAGGCCTCCTTATGTAATCTTGGAGAGACCCAACCACCTTACATATTCTTGGGATAGGTTGAGGATCCTTCTCCATCAATTGTGAATATTCCCTAAGATCCATCCTTGACCTCGGATTCGAATCCAACCAACTCCATATATGAGGGGGATTTTTCCTTGATTTTACTCAACAGTCCAAGGTTTCTTCAAACAACCCAATGCTCCCTCAAAATGGGGCACAAAGTGTTGCAACACTCCCCCAAAGAAGGGTAGGGAGCGTTGGAACTCCCTGACAATGGGTAGGGGAGCGCTGCCCAAAATTTCCTTGAAAAGGCCCAGTGCTCCCCTAGAAGGGTGCACAGAGTATTGTAATGCTCCCCCAAAGAAGGGCAGGGATTGTTGGCACTCCCTGATAGTGGGTAGGGGAGAGATGGCCTTCAAAATTCATTTTTAACTAGTCTCTGAGGGTGTCTTCAAGTGTTCCTTATGATGTTGTTCAAGTCAAGACATGGGGAAGATGACTGTATGTTTTTTGTGACACTTGTGGCCAAAATGTGACACTTGCAGCACTTGTAATGATGACAATAGGTCATAATTTAAATGAGTAATTTTGATGTGTAACACTTATGTGAGATCCTTAAGGATTCTGTGGGTTTCATCCCTATAAAGAGCATGTGCCACATTTTGTGAGAATATTTCAGCCCTTTCAAAGGAAGGATAATACAATGATTCATATTCTGAGTGGATCTGAAGACCCAACTAGAAGGTTCTAGTGAAATCCATTAACAACTCAGTGATCTCTTGTCTCATATTTTTTTATGCATGTTTTGTTTCCACAATTATGATCATTGAATGCATTAAGTAATGGATTATGAGATTAATAGCACATTTATCAAGTTAATATGCAATTTGGATTCAAGCCTTCATAAATACTTATTTTCACCTTTGAAGAAATCAATTGCAATATATCAATTGTAAATATGACCTTAATTAAGTTGCCTTGAACCAAGTCAAGTTTGGTATCAGTGTCACCCCCAGTTTAGATCATGTATAAATTGAAAACGATTTTAAAGGAAACATTTTGGGCATCATAACGTATATGTCTTGATTGTTGATTGGTATTGAGAATTTTCATAAATATGATGGAAACCATGTCAGAATATTGATAAATAATAATATATGTATTATGAACATGTACCATGCATTCCTATTATTTGATTTCATTTTACATACACTACAAATCCCCTCATCTCTACCAATTTCATTATGTTTCCCATATTCTAAATTATATAATGAATATCAATTGAATAGAGATAAGTAATTGATCTAGGTGGATATCGGTGGCCACCCGCCTATTCCAATAGCTAAAAGAATAGTTTTCCATTTTGGAAGTTTTTATAGTTTTTCGGGTCCAAAACTTTCGAGGTCGTTTTGAGGGCCTAAACAACGTTTTTTGTTTGTTTGTTTGAATTTTTTACTTTTGGTGGGCCAATGGTTTCCAACAGAATTCCTTGGATCCCCAACAAAAGTTGTACTCCTCATATAAACCTTTTCGATGAGGTATTAAATTCCCCAAATGGAGGTCGTATGAAAAATTTATGCCCTCAAAGAGTTAACGTATCAAGTACCCCATTGGGGCCCAAAAACCTTATGTTGTTTCATATTCCAGTGCTAGTTTTCTTAATTTTATTTATATTAAAAAAGCCTTTTGAGCCTCATTGTAATGAAATATTCTTGCAAATGAGGGGTAGAGACAAAGATAACAGAGGAAACAAATATAACAGGGGAAATCAAGGCAATTGGAATAGAGGTCAAAATGTTGGTTGAAAGAGCGGTAGAAACAAAAGAATCAAGTTTTATATCCACTTCAATGTTGATTCTGAGGAGTTCAACCAACTCCTACAAACTAGTTTTCTAAACATAGTTTGCCAAGTAAATGTTTTAGCCATCTCCACCACTTGTTAGACCTCCTTTTAGCCATACCCTAGCATTTTTGGTATTCATATGTAGCCTCATGTTTCTATGAAACCTGAGCCTCAATTCAATCATGGATGGAATCCTGTGATTCCTAATTATCCACCTTGTTTCAATGGTTTTCCCACTATTTCATTAACATTACGACCACCACTTCATCTTGAGCAGCCAATCCAACAAATTACTTTAGTGGCCTTATAATTTCACTCTAATTAGATAACCAAGAAGTTTAAAGTGTTAACTATAGAATGTAAACTTAGATGATGAAAGCGACCTACAATTTCAATCTATTTTGATTCATTGAATGCCTCCTCTTATATAATTAAGTTTGTTCCTATCAAACCTGGATATGAATTAAGAAAGATCACCTTTGGTGATATGCATCCTGAAGTGTATACAAATGAAGATAAAAAATCTTCCAAGGAATATTTACAAATTCACATAGTGGTTTCATTAGAAGGAAGTGAGTAGAGGATGACAAACTGGCACAGAAAATATAATTTCTGAATTTATTTTATGATGGTACTTTTATTTTCATTTTGATTGTGAGACATATTTACACTTATATTTTTGGACAACATACATATTGATCTATTTTTGGTATATTTATGATATTTTGTAGGCACAAGTGTATTTATGACATGCTATTTATAATTTTTAAATGTTCATGTGTTTTGTGATGATGAGATGACATGATATGCATATTAAAATCATGAAGGAACAAAGGAATATTGAAAATTAAGCAAATAAGAGATGCATAAGGGTTTCCCACCTATTAATTATTATTTATTATCCTTTATAATTATTTCATAAATATCTCCTACTTAATTTAAATTATTTATCCTTCTAACTAAAAGGTATTTAAACTACTTTAACTACCTCATTAAAGAATAAAATGAGGAAGGCAAGGAAGGATAAGACAAAAGAAAATAAAGAGGCGATTCTAATAAATCTTTTCTCTTGCTCTGAAGTGAGATTTCATTAATTTTCATTAATTTTTGAATTATATGAGAGTTGAATCCTCTTCTTGATAGCAGGGTTATACTGAAGGTGGAAAAAAGGACTAAAAAGCATAAATCTTTGGCAGGGTTCAAAAGGTCATTTATTTGTCTCAACAGTCTGTTTTTTTTTTTTTTCTAATTTTCCCATGTGCTATGGGACTAGATTGTGGCCAAGAAACCATGACTCAAGGGCATCTAAGCCATCAAAATCACCCAGGGATCACACCCAGCCTGAGCCAAACTAACCATTAACATGGCTATATTTTTTGTCCCCGCAAGTTTCGAACCAGTGACTTTAACAACACAGAGTGCCTTAACAACACACTCTATCACCGACTATCCTACACCTCGAGGACATTGTCTCAACAATATGTTAATTTAATTTTATTTATGAATTATTTTTCAGTGTTGATTAGAATTATTTTGCAGTGTCAAGAAAGTGATGCATTTGTGACTTGGTTGATCCAACATTTTTTTGGTCTTGGTCTTTTCTTTGAAGACATTTGTTTTCTTTCTATGATGTAAAATTCCACCATAGGCTTCTAAGTATAACTTTTATCCTTACCCTCACATAGGTTTTTAACAAGATATTATGTTGTAATTTGGAATTGAAATTAATAAAATCATCTATTGATTTTGGTATCACTTTTGGATTTGTTGTATAATGATATTTTGTATTTTCTTTCTTTAAATTGTCTATTTTAAATTTGTTTATAATGATATTCAAGTACTTTTTATATTTTCGTTTACTGAATAATATAAATGTCAAATAGCATTAGACCCAAGTAATTATTTCTTGAAGACCGATTGATATTTTTTAGACAACTATAAACACAAGGTGATAATCCCACCTATCTCACCTTAGCCTAGTGAGATTCAACAATGTTGGTATAAGAAATTCCATTCATTTTTTCTAACAGTAACTACATAGGAAAGAGAGGAGATGAAGAATATAGAAGAGAAATAGTCCTCGGGGTGGTGACCGATAAATATTATAAATTCAATTTAAACATAAGTAAAGGGAGGGGAGTCAAGTATGAAAATATAGAATTGGAGTGTTGTATATTTTTGTCAAGATTTATGAAAGATTGAAGTTCATATAACGATTTTACTTGTTCTTGAGTCCTAAGAACTATTTCAGAAGAATCACTATAAGGAAGATCCATTTTATGATTAATTTATACAATTTTGCATTATTGTCTATTGATTGTTTTCTGCATATGTTTTCAATTTTTCATTTCCGTCAATTGTTTATGTAGAAACTTTTATAAACTATTTATGAATGCAATTCCAAGGACATATTTAATGTCATTTGTATGTAGTTGGATATGCTAGTAAATTTATATTGAGAATTATGAATTCCTTCTAGCTTTCTATATTTATACTTTATGCCTATAATAATGTTTTCTATCACTATTAGGATAGGATTGCAATCACATATTAGATTATGATGCATTTAGGATTTAGAATGGTTTGAATTAACAAGTCTATGTTCAGAGAGAAATCCATTTAGTTAGAGTAAATTGGGCCCACATACCAATGGATATTTCCATACCAAATGAGGGAAGGTCTAATGGGAACCTAATATCGGGAAATCCTCCCTCATGTTGGCATGGGGCATTTTCTTGTGTCAAAAAAATGACAATTGAAGGAGGTACAAATGACAAGATGACCTTGTGGACTATTTTTTGTTAACAATTTTATGATTATTGATGGCTCCTTCCCAAACCCCTATATGGAGATGTGTTTATGGTCAAGTATTTTGTACGAGTCTATTAAATATAGTTAATGTCTATTCAAAAGTAAAAGTAAACTTGGTGGGGCTATAGATGCTCATTGGTAGCAGATCCATGTTTGTATGGTACCAAGGAAACTTTGTTGAGGTTATAGACTCTGACTCGTAGCAAAGAAATGTCAAGAAAAGAGATATGTTGAAAAAAATTATGTGGATGTCCACTTGTTATAAAACTGAAAAACCCCCATGGTCAAACCAAAACCAATAATAAGTGTGTGGATAGTTCAAGAAAATTACCTCATTAATTGGTTGTTTGAAAAGAGTATGTTATATGACAAGTACATGAAATTTTGGGTTTATATCTTTCAAAAATATCATTATTATTGTGGTACGCAAAACCTCTAGAAAATTGTCTGCAATTTATGAACTTATTTTTAGCATTCAAATTTGAAGAAAAGGCCCTAGATTGTATTTACATAGATAGCTGGTTATTCTAGTGTATCACCAATTATTGTGGCAACAACATATTCCATTTTATTTTTCTTAAATAAGTAGAAGGAAAGGGGTTCCCTACCAAAATGTTTAGCTTTAATTCCTAATCTACTACTATTGTGAGCCCATTGTATATTCTTTGACTACCTAAGGGGTTAGGGGCTTGGACTTTTTATTGTTCATTTATTTTAATGAGGTTTTCCATTTCTCAAGATCTATTTGTTGTTTTACATTTTGATGTTCTTCAATGCTCCTTCTATCCTTTGACATGCTCCTTGTAAATAGTCCTTTGGAACTCTTTTACCCAGTGATCATGCTTATTGACTCTTCTAAGTTAATGTTTTATGGATATTTAACCTATATTTTTCTATGATCAATTCATGCTTTATCATGTACCTTGGTTTGAAGTGGTGTTATTGAATTCATGAAGGCACAAGTTTTCTCAAAGTGGATTGAAGAGTTTCCATGGTTGAATTATAACAAGAAGATATTAATACATGGTATGGATGAGAAAAGGCAATAGAAGGCTAGTCTTATAGTGTGATGATGATATTAAGGATCCCTAAGGTCAAGAATCAGTATCCTAGGACGACGCATATAATGTATCATTGATCCTTGTCTAACTAAACAAGGTCACATTCCATTAAGGATCTTAGGATTATTTATGATATTAATTGGTCCTTTGAATTTAATGTTTCATCATTTTTTCATTATTTTGTTTTTTTCTTTTAATGATTATTGATACCATGAGAAGGTGGTAAAGATTGATCTTATGAAAATTTCCCACTAAAATATAATAATATTCTTGTACATGTGTATGCTTTTATTTCAATTTCGTCATTTTATTCAATTATCACTTGGTAGGAAATTTGGCAAGTTGTCCTCTTAATGGGATAAATGTTATTTCATTAACTAGTTTTAATGGATTTGAATGTATTTATGATTCTAATTGATTGCAAATTTTAATTCTCTATCTATTGTATTGAAGGGAATTTTCTTTTGACGGATTGTTGATTTCTTAGGCATTTCATTAAACTGTGATGTCACTACATCATTGAGAAATAAATAGGTGACCTTAATTAAAGAGCATATATGATCTAGATTAGTTTTGGAATGAAATGAAAGAAGAGATATTAGAATGAAATACGCCTCAAAATTGCCAGAAACTGAGAAATACAACAATACATGATTTCTATTAATGAAATAAATGTACAGAGACTGTAAAAATATAGAGTGCAAGACTCGCTAGAATGGTGGCAACTTTATCTCTGAGAAGAGATGTGACGACTACACTCATTTGTTAGAAGGTCCTTACAATGATTCTCCAAAGGCATTTTTATGATAAACATGAATTCCAAAACCCTAGAAATCCAAAAACATAACCCTAGGAGATGAAGCGTCAAAAGTCATGTGGGCCCCGTTGGTGTAAGTTAGTACATTAACTTCTCTGGGGCCCTAACTTTTTCATACGACCTTCATTTTAGGTGTGTGATAGCCCATTGGAAACGTCTTTTCGAGAAATATGCATTATTCCATCAAACTCTAACTCCATCTACAGTTTGACTATGGCAAGGCAAGAAAACACTGTTTAGAGCCCCAAAACAACCCTAGAAGTACAAAAAGATGTACTGACATGAAAACTTCCAAAATAAGCTAGTTGGAATAGGTGAAGGACCACCAACATCCACTTGGATGATGTGTAGGAATTTAGGACAACCCCGTAAGTGAATAACCCACAATTATGAATAAATGTACCCATTACAGAGAAACATGTTGAACTGGAAACTGTCAAGAAGAGCCAATTGGAATTTGGAACATGTGGGTGGCCACCAATATCCACCTGGATCAATATAGTCATGTTGTATCTTATTTATTGCTTAATGAATTTATTGTATTCACACTTATGTTTGTCTAGAATAAGTGTGACTAAGCAGGGTGGTTTCTTATCCCATGTTTTCCTTTAGTTTCCTTCTACTTAATGTTCCTAACATTTAATAATGATAATGGAGACTTGTGAATAAATAGAGCACTAGAATGTGAATCCATTGACTTGGAAGAATAAAATGTGAATTGTGTTGAAGCCTTATTACCCTATGTTCGTAGAATGTTTTAAGATTTTGGGGAAATGAATTATAAAATATATTATAATGAAACATGTTTTTGCTCATTTCAAAGATTTAGCTTCAGTTTTTCCATTGTTTAATATCAATCCTACATGGAGATGGTTTACATTTTCAATGTTTGATAATTAAATCACTTCCATCTCTCATGCATCGATTTGCAGTATAATCATATCATTAAAGAATGAATTTTTTTTTTGGATAGGATATACATACTTGTTTTATAAGTTTTAATGGCTATGAATATATTCTTGTAACTCTTCTCATGGAAATCTATTGTTTATAGTTTAATTTGAATATATGTAGTTCATACTAATGTTGGGTTTAATTGTTTTCAAATAATGTTTCCACGAGCAGATTATTGCAATACCTAGGTGGAAAAAGAAAATAAAACATGAGAGAGAAACATCAAGTCTTGTGTGTGTTGTAACATCCTTGGAATTCCTTGCCAAATCATAGAAACCTCAAGTTTTTCCTTGGGAAACCCCAAATTTATTTATTTGCCCGCTTCAAATTTGAAATGCATGATAATGGAAAACCTTTAATTTTGTTCATATTAACCGAGAGTCATCCATATTTTGATCATCAATGACTCTATTATTTGGAATTCATACATCTCAAGTTTTCATTATACAAATATTTTTCTTTCCAGCCTAGATGGCAGGAATGGAATTGTGCCCTTTGCTAATGGAACCTTGAAATCATGGTACCCATTTTCTTCTTTCCACTTGTATTACCCAGAACCCCGATATTCATTCATAATTGTAATTATGTTATTTATCCAAAATATGGTATCATTTGGCCTAGACATCATTGAATTTTCAATATCTGAATCCAATATTTCAATTTAATTGTTCCATTAATTTTATTTTGAATATCCAAAATTCTCATAATATGCATTTTTCAAATTTCCATGTGTGAAACCTTTATCCATTATCAAAAACTTGATCCGTAGTTGAAACCCTTTTTCTGAATCTGGATTTTCTTTAATCAACCTCAATTCTCCTGACCCATTCAAAATCCAGACATTTGATCCTTCACATTCATGTTTCTTTTTCTTATCTAAATTTTCATATTTCTGAATTTTCCTTTGTATATATGGTTGTGTACTCATTTATTTTATTTTTAAACCCGAATTTTCATTTTAATTTTATTTATTTATTTTTATTCTTGTTTATTTAATTTTTTATTTCAGATTTGTTATGCATTTTTCTCGAATCCCTTTTACATTAGCATGCATTTTTACCTTCTACATTACCATGAACTTTTTATTTATTTTGATTTTCATATTTTTGGACATGCATTTTATTTTAATTTTCGAACATTGGGATTTATTTTTGGCATCGGACATCAGATATTTCACATGTATAGTTTTTTTAATTTTTCAATATCGGATATTTCACATGTATAGTTTTTTTAAATTTTCTGACATCATATTATTTTTTGACATCGAGCATCAGATATGTTTGTTTCAAAAAATATTGAGAAAATTTATTCATTAAAAAAGGGTGCGGTCTAAACCACTTAGTAAAAAATGTATAATCAGATCGTAGTACAAAATTCCATTTCAATCAAAACATCTAGCAACCACAATCCTACTCTTCCTCTATGATTTCTCCATATGATAACACCACTACATGTATGAACAAATTAAATTCGGGAATATATATTGTTAATACAAACATAAAATAAAAGCATGTATATGCATTAGAATTTGTATCCTGGAATATCTCCTTACATACTATGTCTT
Source organism: Picea mariana (assembly GCA_032191745.1). NCBI lineage: Eukaryota > Viridiplantae > Streptophyta > Pinopsida > Pinales > Pinaceae > Picea > Picea mariana. The sequence continues at coordinate 9,326 of JASDQU011104036.1, read as the reverse complement.
CAACATCTAATGGCACCATTAGGATGTTTAAATATGGAAGATGAGATGCCTCCAATTTAGATGAACCTCCATTGACCATACCATAGGTTGTATTCCCTTGTTCCTATTCCCTCTAAGAAAGATGAAACTAAAGAGATTCAACATGGATTCAAAGAGAGTTGACCCACCACTACCCTATGTTGAACCAGAGTGTCCAATGCAAAGGATATTGATGAATCGAGAGAACTAACCATAATTAACAGGCACTGAGACTCCAAAAATTAACTATCCTCCATTTATTATTCATGATTAATATCATTCACTCTATTTTCCATGACGAACCAATTTCCCACCGACTCTTGAATTCGATAAAGGTAGTGAAGTGCAGGAAGAGAAACCAATCCCAGACAACTAATAGGCTTACCACCAGTTAATCCACCCCCTGATAAGAACAACTGATAAAAACTAAAGAAATAGTGAACTTGACTACAAACAAACTTATCCAACATGGATTTGAGGAGCAATAAGACATCCAAAACTTCATCGTCGAATTTAACATTGGAACATGCAAATATAATTAAAGCAATACATGTAGTTCATACCTTTTCATCCTTGTTCAATAAAACTCCCATGAGGTGGCCATGCGAATGCACAAAGATGCCAAGGACATTTTTCAAATTCGACATCCTGATTTGTACCTCTTCCTCACTTCCATTCACATCCATTATGAAATATTTCTTGTAGTATGTCTTAACCATAAGGCTAGGAATGAGATTGTATTGAACTCATACCATCTCCTTATAAATCATACTTCTCCCATGATCTGGGATACTCTTCCCACTTATGATATTGATTACCTTTCTTTCTCTTTGATCTGTGATAGAGTGTGAAGTAGAGCCTACATGAACCATCCACGTGTTTCCAATTGAGATAGCACCACATGGACCTAGTGAGACACACCCAAATTCCAATTCCTATTCATTAAGGAGAAGTGATAAAGAACACCACCCCAAAAATTACCAGGGAACCAGGGGCTATGAAAATGGCTCGTTTGGCCATTTCATAAGCTTATTTAGTGTGTTATCGAAGAATGTGGAAGAAATCAATAGATAGATTAGATAAAGTGATCCAAATATGCTCAATAAAGGTCTTAAAGATAGCAACCTTGGAAGTGGATCTAGTGAAAAATATATGATAGTGTTTTTGGAATCTCCCATGATGATCAATTGAGAGTTTTATCTTTTCTTACCAAACTGCACCCCTTGAAAGACTACATAAGATTCTTCCTTGTCATTTGAGTTTACCCTGGGATTCCAATAGAAATAAAATTATCGAATTCCTATAGGGACATAGAGAACCCCTCCTTCACCTACCTTCTGTGTGTTTCCTTTAGAAGCCCCATCAAAGAAAAAATTATAATAGAATTGGGAAGAAATCCAACAATGAAATCTCATTGGAGAAGAATGAAGGTCAAAAAATGATAAATGAGAGAACTTGTTACTAATTGTAACAATTATGTTTAGTTTGGACATATAGAGTTCCTTCTCCAGATATAATTTTTGAGGGGTCTCCACTCTTATTCTCTTGGAATTCAAATATTCTTCCATTAGTCCTACAAAATGAGCAACTATAGAGAAAGGATTAGAATCCTTATTTTTTTAAATGGATCTATATTTCTGGCAAGCCACAATTTCCAACATACATATTTAGGAGACTCCTTCCATACTCTTTAAAATACATAGCTACCATGACAATATCCCTAATAGAATGGCCCCCACATTCCCAAAAAAAATTTAATAGTTGCAGGTTATGATACTTTGTGTAGCAATTCTGAGTACACTAATTTCCATACTTGTTTGGAGAATTAGCATTCCAAGAATAAATGATGAGAATTTTCCAAATGTTGAAGGCACATGGCACATCAAAAGGGTCCTTGAAAACCTCTTTTTCTCAAATTATCCCATGTGAGGAGCTTACATTGAGCTAAAATCCAACAAAAAAGGTTTTTTGTTTTTTCAGAATCCCATCATTATTCCAAATATTCCTCCATACAACTGATTTTTTAGGAAGAGTAGAATGATGAAGCAAAGATCGATATCCTTCCTTTATTGAATATTCTACTTCTCACCAAATTCTACGATCTCTTTCCTGCTGATGAAGTAGGGATGCCCCTTTAATATTTGATAATAATAACTAAGCAAAATTAATGAGGTAAGGGGAAGAGGACCTAAATACAATGCAAACCAATCTCGATTGGAGTTCCAACTTGATATATAAAAAAAATGATCTTTTGTTGATCGGAAACCAATGCCTGAGGGGGAAAAAAGAGGGATCTCTACTTAGAGAGGAATACCCAATTAAGACATCCTTCCATATGTTGATATGTCTTCCATTTGTCAGAATGCAAGTGAGATATTTTTGAAAATGAGGAAAGGAGACCAAAAGTAACTTCCAAATAGGATATCATGGTTGCGGGGTCATAAATACATCTTCTTCTATCCCCAGAAAATTATTTTTTAATTAAATCCCATTTCCACCATTAATTCCCCCCCATCACCATTCTCCATAATAGTTTTGATCCAAGGGAAATTTTCACAAATAGGGTTTTGAACTCCAAGTACCCCATGATCCTTGGGGGACCTTATCAAGCTCCAATTTGACAAGTGAAATTGCTTTGAATTATTTTTTCATCCTTGCCACATAAATTTACGAATTTCTTGAGCCAAAGATTTTTTAGTTCCAGCAAGAGCCAAAAGGGAAGATAATTGAAAAATAGGGAGCAAAGACAAAACATATTTGACAAGAATCAGTTTTCCTTCTGGGTTCAACCAAAGAGAACCCCATATTTCAAACTTGTATTTTATTTTCCAAAAAATAACTTTCCAAGTGTCTCCTGGAAGTGATTTAAAATAGATTGGCATTTCTATATATTTAAAATATTTCCAATCAACTGGAAATGAGAAATGAAAGATGTGAGAAATACCCACTAGATTGTGAGCATTGATATTCCAGGAATATAACTAAATTTTATTCTTATTGATTAGCCCAACTGATATGTGAGTGAATTAGTCCATAAAAGGTTTTAATCAGCAAGATACAATTATTGAGGCCCCTCCAAGTAGCGCAGTGTCATCAACAAATTGTTAGTGGTTAATTCTTTTAACCCCTCTCAAAATCTAGATATCTGGGATTTCTTTAGAAATGTGCTCTGATTCTAGTGTTATATTTAGAGTTTCTTCCAAAAGGACATAAACAAGAGGGAAGAGGAAATCATTTCCTTATCCCCATATAGGCTTTGAAAAAGAGGGTTTTCCTACCATTGACCAAAGGAGCAATCCATGGATTGTTGATACAAGAACCAATCCATAAGATAAAATCTTGATTGAAGCCATTTTTTTCAAAGAATGCATTGAGAAAGCTATGATTAACTCTATCAAATGAATTTTCCATATGTATTTTGATTATCATACCATTTTCCCCTCAGGTGTAGCTCGAATGAATGGTCTCTTACACTAGAATTATATTGTCCCAGATTTTTCTTTTCTCCATAAAGCTCCCTTGATTTGAAAGAATGATATTACATAGAAATGGTTTCATCCCATTTTATATGAAATTTTCCATAATTTTATAGGAAACATTACATAAAGATATGGGACAAAATATATCAAAGGAAGAGGCATTTTTTTCTTTTGCAATTAGGGCTCAAAAAGATGAATTTGTGGCCCCTCCCATTCACAATGATTTTTGCACATATTGAATCATTCAAATTAAATCATATTTAATGATGGACCAACACTTTATAAAAATGAATAGTAAATCCAGACGGCCTAGGGGATTTATCAAGGTTAAATTGAATTATGGTTGCAAAAAATTCCTCTTCTGTGACTTCCTTATTAAACTCCAAGTTATCTTCCTTGAAAATTTTCAAGGGAATGTGAGAGATAAATTACTCACATAGTTCCTTGTTCAATTATCCCTCTTCCATGTAAAGATTTCCATAATGCAATGAGGATGCCTACTTAATATTCTCAAAAGAATATAACACCTCACCTGGTTATATTTTGATTTCCTCCACCCTATTATGCCATTGTTGAGCTTTAGCCTACTTATGAAAAAATGAAGTATTTTTGTCACCAACTTGAAGCCATAGACCTATGGACCTCAACCTCCACATAGAATCCTCATCGTTCAATGAATTGCCATATTTTTGATAGATAGTTTGTTATTGCTTCAGTAAATCAATAAGCATTTCATTGATATCCAATATTTCTTGTATTTCCTCTAGCTTCCTCTAATTCTCTAATACTTCATTCAAAGAATGAACTGATACCTTTACCCAATTTTTAATAGAAGCTTTGGTTAATTTAATCTTTTTTTCCCAAATGTGAACATGGGAGCCTGAGATCCATTGACATCAGGAGAAAGAAACTAGAATGAATAAGTCAAGACTATCCATCCAGAAAGGGTTATGATCCAAGTAGATATTGGTGGCCACCTACCTGTTCCAACTAGATCCTCTTGACAATTTTTAGTTCAACACGTTTCTCTGCAATGATGACATTTCTTTGTAATTGTGGGTTCTACACTTCTAGGGCTATCATGAAGCCCTACACAATATCCAAGTGGATATTGGTGGATGCCCACCTTTTCCATCTGGCTTATTTTGGAAGTTTTCATGTCAGTACATATTTATGTACTTCCAGGGCCATTTTAGGGCCCTAAACAATGTGTTTTTGTCTTTCCACACTCAAATTGTAGACGAAGTAAAATTTGATGGAATAATGTGTATTTCACAAAAATACCTTTTGCAACAAGCTATCACACACCTAAAATAGAGGTTGTATTCATACGTTACGACCTCGGAGAGTTGAGGTACGAACTTACCCATAAAGTCCCACATAACGTTTGGCATTTCATCTCTTGGGGTTAGGTTTTTAGGTGTCTAGGGTTTTATAATTCATGAGTAATATTAAAAAGGCCTCAAGAGCCTCATTGTAAACATTATACTTAGACATATGTGTTTAGTAGACACATCTCTTCTCAGAGATAGCTACCACCATTTGAGTAGGTTCTTTTCAGTTTTGCAGTTTTACAATTTCAGCCTATTTTATTTATTCAATAGAAGTTATCATTCATTGGATATATGTTTTTGTTATCCATATCTATGTGTTATTTTGTTCAGTCTATTATTCATTTCGTTTCTCTCATAAATATGGATTAGTGGTATCAAAGCGGTCTACTCTTCATTTATTTTTCTTCATGCATGTCCCCGACAAGATCTAGGTCCAAGAAGTTGGGACTCGAACCGGTCATGCCTTTGCAATATCGGGCACATCGAGCCCAACAAAAAATCATGGGGGAAGAGAAGAAAGATGATGGAGTAGGAGATCCTTTTAAAATATTGCTCGAGGAATCCCTTGCATGAAAAAGGAACGAAATGATGGAAAAATTTGCACAGATCCTTCGGTAGCTGCCCACATGAGACACATATTTATCAAGTAGCCATTAAAGCCCCTTCAATGTACAAGTAAATTTTGATATTCCATTATTTAAAGGAATGATAGATACAGATGTTGTAGATAAATGGTTGAATCCAAATGGAGGGTATTTTTCAGTCCATAATTTTTTCAACAAGGAAAAGATTAATTTTTCACTCCTCAAGGTCACCCCCCATGTTAAGGACTGGTGGGATACTTACCTCAAGTAAAGGGCCATAGAGGAATCTTCAATATTTGTGGTCGCCCCCACATGGGATTCCTTCAAGGATGTCATTAAATAACAATACTACCCTATTTGAAGCTACGATGACCAATACACAAGATGGACCATGTTGTGTCAGGAAAGGGACTAAATAGTATCAGATTTCACCAATATTTTCAATACCCTATGCACCAAATTGGGTATCAAACACTCTTAATGAAATCTGGTGCTAAATTACTATGGATTTCTTCATAGATACATTCAAACATAAATGGAATTTCTAGATATCACATCATTAGGTGTGCCTTATATAAATCTCTTAACATGGTTCCTAGGAAAAAACTTTGGAATAGGTTGGAAGAGATAAAAGTTCCTCTCGATTTGAGGGCTGCTACAATAAGGATGTATGAGAACGTTATTGCTAATTTTAAAAACACTGAGGGCTGGTCAAAAGAGATTATCTGCAATATTGGATTCAAACAAGGTTGTCCCTTGTCCCCCACCCTTTTTGGAATATACATTGACAAGTTAGAGGAATGCTTGGAAAAAGAAGGTTGTCACTGGTATAGTCATCAATCTTCTTCTTTATGTCGATGATATCTTTCTTATCGAAAGGAGTCCCCATGATCTTGAAAACCAACTAAAAATCCTCAAGGATTTTTTCTCCAATATGGGTATGACTGTTAATACTAATAAGACTAAGGTCATGATTATTAAATCCAATAATATCTCTTATGATACCTTTGTATATGACAAAAAAAACTTGGAGGAAGTGACTTCATACAAATATCTTGGAATTGATATTCACCACAATCTCAATTGGAATTATAGCATTGAGAAAAGGATTATTGGGCGATGGAAATCTTATTATGGGCTTGAAAAAAATTGTAAAGAGGTTGATCTTTGGAGTTGGGATAAGAAGAAACTACTCTTTGAGTCTCTTGTTACACATGTTATTCTTTATGGATGTGAAGTATGGGTCTGTAGTATCTCTCGTAAATCCTGGAAAAATATAGAAAAAATACAAAAGAATTTTATAACCTATAATCTCAAAATTAAAGGAAATATGCCCTATCCCATCCTCCTCTTAGAAACAACCCTCTCCCCCGTTGAGAACATGGCTATGAATAGATACCTAATGTATAAGAACAAGTTAAACAACATGGAAGACAACAGGCTACCTAAACTTGCTTCAAAATCAAGTCATAACCACCATCGACTCAAGCGAGGATGGAATAAATATGCTCGTTCTTGGCTAAACTATTGGGGAATCATGGAAGAAACCATTTTGTAGAAAAATGATACTATTAAAAAAGCGTCAAATCAAAATTTAAAGAGAAAATGTGGTGTGATAAAGAGTTAGAGGAAAAAAGAAAATTAAGGTATTATAAATATGTAATCAACCCTAATCTAGAAGATCAAAATTATCTATCTATTTTTCCAAGTGTAAAGAAAAAAATAAACATTGTTAAGATAAGAACAAATTCTCACGAGCTCCATAGTGAAACTGGGCGTTGGTCAATTCCTAAAATGCCATGGGATGAAAGAGTGTTTCACCTTTGTGACACTAAGAAGGTTGAAGATGAAAAGCACTTTCTCTTAGATTTTCTAGTATATACCCATATTAGATCTCATTTTTAAAATATTTATCACACTACTAACCTTCCTAACATATTAACTCAACAAAAGTATGGTGATCTTGGAAAGCTTCTCTTAATGCTTTTCGAGCACAGAAACAAAATTTTAAAGAATCACAAGTAATCACTTACCCTCTTAAGGTCCGATAGACCAATTTGGTCTTAGTGGATATTAATAATCATCATCATCATCATCATATGTTGTCAACATCGAGCATAAAATTAAGCAGAACAGGCGAGAGTTTGGATCTGTAAAATACTCATAGTCGAAGTAGGGAAAAGGAAGCCTGGACCCAAAAATTAAGGGTCAGAGAAAATATTGCCACTCTTAGTACAATTAATCCAAGCCAAACCGAATAAGGGTAATGAGAAGTCAAAGGACACAATAAAGTGGTGTGAATACCATAAAATACCTTGGCACAACATCAAAGAATGTTGCTCCAAGTAGTCACTAGTGGCCAAGCTGAAGGATTTTGAGTCAGAAGGAAATTCTGACTCCAAATCAAATCGAGAAGGAGGGAAGTGGATTATCGATGCTGAACCCATCACTACTATTTCTACCACCAAATTCCAGCCAAGCGAACTAAAAGAACCTGAGGAAGGGGAACACCTCTTGCACTCACAAATGTGGGTAAAGGGGGATCCTCTTCATTTCATTGTCGATAGCGGAAGTCAAAATAACTTGATATCAATAGGGTTCATTAAGTGGTTGGATCTACTGATGAAACCTCACCCACATCCCTACACCATCAACTAGCTTCACCAAGGAATATATCTTCGTGTCATCCAAAAGTGTCACCTGCTCTACAACATCAATCCCTTCAAATATGAGGTATTGTGTGATATTTCTCCCCTTGAATTTTGTGATATTATTTTAGGACAACCATAATTGTGGAAAAGAAATGTTGTGTATGAGTCTAGACCCTGCAGTGTCATTATTATTTTGGGTTGACAATTGTACAATCTACCAGAGGTAATGCCACCTACCACTATTTCTTTAATCTATGCTAGGCAATGAAGCAACGTCATTTCACAGAACAAGAAGTTCATGTTCTTTGTGATCTATGCTCATAGTAAGAAAAAAGTCATTGCAACATCTGTGACCTCTACACAGAGCCTCTGTTCATAGTAGAAGGAAGTGGATGGGATATTGAAAGAGTACAAAGACATCTTCTCCTCACCCATCAAGGTACCGACACATTGCCAGGTCAAGCATCGAATTGATATAACACCTGGTGCACCTCTACCTAATGGACCAGTCTATCATCACTTGCTAAGGGAAAATGACAAAATAAAGTGTCATATCCAAGAGTTGCTTCAAAAGGGGCACATCAATCCCATCTCCTCCCCTTGCGGAAGCCCGATCATATAGGTGCAAAAGAAAGACGGGACCTAGCGTCTCTGTATCGATTACAAAGCATTAAACAAAATCATAGTCATGAACTAGTACCCANAGGAGGAAATGTTCTTCATAAATATTGACCTAAAGTCTGGCTACCACTAGGATCCCATCAAGCTAACTGATGTATGGAAGAAAAATTTCAAATCTAAAGAATTTCTCTTCGAATGGCTGGTCATGCCCTTCGGATTAACAAATGCACCAACAACTTTCATGAGGTTGATGGATGATGTATTGAGACCCTTCACCAACTCTTTTGTGGTGTTATATCTAGATGAAATCCTCATCTTCAACATAATTTTTGAGGAGAACATGCAACATATTCAACAGTTTTTTAGCATTCTCTGATAGCACAAGCTATATGCCAACTTGGAAAAATGATCCTTTGGAAAGATCATGGTCCAATACTTGGGATACATTGTTGATGATCATGGGGTTTGTTAGGACCACGCTATGCACCTTTTTGCCCATACCTTTTGACATTATTATACCTTTCATCACTAGTATTTAGACTCACATTATCACCTCACCTGATCATTCCAAGGTATACAACGTCCTTTCTCATGATTATATGCTTAATCTGTTTTGCATAACACTTTACATTACTTTTG
>JASDQU011104033.1:7461-30107 GCA_032191745.1 Picea mariana | reverse complement strand
TTGGTGTATATCACATGCGTTTGTATTCCAAAACCTTAGAGCCACACAATGCAATGTTTTTATATGATAATCAAATGAAAACCATAACAAGGATGAAACAATATGAGCAAATATGTTATAACTTTCAATAAATAGAACCAATAACTTTCATGCCCAAAGGTTTAATGGTGGAATACATCCAACTGCGTAATCAAGGTAAGACAATGATCAAGAACATAAGTTTGATAAACCTTTATCAATCATACGATAAACCAGTGATCAAATATCAACCAACAAATCAAAAAGACGACGATAGTATATTCAACGAGATAGGTGTTTTCACATTTGCAATTGTGAAAACTGAGTCGAAATTGAATTGTAATGGTTTGAAAAAACAAGACACATGTCCATTAACACAATGCGACAATGATTTGTCATGATACCGCAAGGGGTGTAGGCAGCTTTCGAGAGTAATCGAAAAAAATTGGGTTCGCTACCAACAATGGCGACACACTGGGCGAAGCAGTTATCTCTGTGGAAGTAATGAATTCAGATCAGAATGTTAAGAAAAATTCCAACACAAAACAACANACCAACAAATCAAAAAGACGACGACAGTATAATCAACGAGATAGGTGTTTTCACATTTGCAATTGTGAAAACTAAGTCGAAATTGAATTGTAATGGTTTGAAAAAACAAGACACATGTCCATTAACACAATGCGACAATGATTTGTCATGATACCGCAAGGGGTGTAGGCAGCTTTCGAGAGTAATCGAAAAAAATTGGGTTGGCTGCCAACACTCGTGTAAAAATTTGTTTCATTGAAAAGTACAACAACATCGCCCACAACATCACTAGCTACATCCATTTCCTCAATATGATTGTTTTGGAAAGGAGGTACTACTCTTTTATTATCAAAATTCCTCCTCTCTCCCTACATTATCTGAGGGGCATAATTCATCCTTCTAAATTGGTTTGGATTTCTGTTCCCAACCCCTTAAAAGATATGTTTGGTTGTTTAGATTCCCATTTCATCTTAGCTATTTCAGATGTCAAATCCTTCAAAGTTTTGTTCATTTCATCAAGTTTAGTATCATATGTGGCCTGGTTAGAGGAGGCAGGGGAATCCTCTCTCATTTTATTCTTGTCTTTATCATATCTAGTCTTTAACCTATCTGATTCCAAGATGTTGGATTCAACCTCAATGGCTGCTTCTTGCATGGACAACAAGGTGGTGGATCTTCTCTCCCTCAATAGAAGGGAAAATTATGCATCAAATGTATTGGCATAAGTGATCTTGGAAGAGGCTTTGGTTGGTTTGATCTCATCCATAATCCGACGATACATCTTATTGAATCTCTTGGTAAAGTCTGAAATAGACTCACCATTCTTTCTCTTAAGGGCCCCAAACTCAGTGATGTAATAGAGATAATCTCTTCTATCTCCCCATTTCTTTATGAAGGCTTCATCTAGCACATCAATATATGTAATGGAGGTTGGAGAGAGATCCCAAAACCATTTCCTTACTTCCCCATCGAGGCTTTGTGCAAACAACCTCATCCACACATCTGCATAGTCAATGTTGATGTTGTCTGCAAAGTTGTAGAAGGATACCAGATGTTCCTCGGCTATGACATCCCCTTACCCATTATATCTTGGTAAATATTTCATGTACTATGTGGATGGGAGTGCATGTAAGTGATCCATGTGGATATTGGTGGAAACCCACCTTTTCCAACTCACTCAAAACAGTTTTCTGGCAATTTTGGCAATTTACTATTTTTAGCAGTTTTTAACTTTCGGGGCCATTTTGAGGGCCTAAATGAAGGTTTTTCAAGATCGATCTTACTGATAATAGTGTAAGGCTCTAATTGATCCCGCAAATTTAATATCCTCGATGATACCTTTCCAACGAGCTACTGTGTGCCCCAAACGAAGATCGTATGCCAAAGTTACGCCCCCGGGAAGTTGATACACCAAACTCCCCAAAATGAGGTCCACAAAACTGTTGGATTTTCATCTTCCAGGGTTAGAGTTTTGGATTTTATTTATGAGAAAAAGGCCTTTGGAGCCTCATTGTAAAATCATCTTCTCACGGATGCGAGTAGCCATCACATCTCTTATGAGAGATAGGCTACCACCATTCTAGCGAGTATTTCACTCTGTATTTTTACAGTCTTTTTACATTTTCGCTCATTAATAGAAAATTGTGTATTACTGTATCTCTATGTTTATGGTTGAATCTCTAATACATTTATGTTATATTATTTTATATCTGATGTATCTTTGTACATTGTTTTATTATATCTTCTCTCTCATTTCGTGCCAAAAATAATCTGGATCAATGGTATCAGAGCAGGCTGCTCTTGATCGGTTTTTTTTTCTCAGTGCATGTCCCCGACTAGGTATGAGTATAGAAATTTGGGTTTCAAGATTGTCTCTCTTGAATAAAATTTCTCTCACATGCCCAAGAAACCCTCCATGGCAGAAGGAAAGAAAAACAACGGAGCAGACAATTCTATCAATCTGTTGCTTGAGCAAATTCTCACACGAGAGAGGGACGAAATGATGGAGAATTTTTCCCACGTCCTTCAATGCTTGACGATAGCAACATGTGCATCTTCATAAAAAAACCACTTTGGAAGCACCTCTCCTTTCAAGGTACAGGTTAATTTTGATATTCCCATATTTGAAGGTCAGATAGATGCGAATGCCCTAGAAAAATGGTTAAATATGCTAGAAGGTTATTTCTATGTTCACCATTTTTTCGACAGGGAAGAGATCATATTCACACTCCTTAAAGATCTCCCCCATGTCAAACATTGGTGGGAAACTTACTGGGAGAAAAGTTCCACAGAAGAGTCTGGAATATATGGGGTCGATCCCACTTGGGATTTTTTTTTGGATGCGGTAAAGGAACAATATTACCATGTTGGCAACTATGAGGACCAGTATATGAGATGGACCACACTATGGTAAGAAAGGGGCCAATAAGTTCTGGAATTCACCAATACCTTCCATACCTTGCGCACCAAAATAGGTATCAAAGACTATGAATGACATTTGGTTCTCAAATACCATGGGGATCTACACAGATACATCCAAACTGAAATTGATTTTCTGGACTTCTCATCACTCGGTGCTTCTTATCGATATGTTGTTAAAATCGAGCATAAATTTAAGCACCAGAACAAACAGGAGTTTGGGTATGCAAATCCGCAACAACCAAAGTATGATAAAGATGGCCCTAACAAATAGTCTCTCGAAAACCAGTCCAAGCCACAGGAAAAGAAGAGTCATGGGAAGACAAAGAAGGCTACCAGAAAATGGTGTGATTTCCACAAAATTCCATGGAACAACACTGATGAATGTCGCTCAAAATAGTCATTGGTGGCCAAAAGCAAAGACAAGGAGCCGAACCCTGATTCATAATCTGATTCAGAAAATACTGACAAAAGACAGATCATCGACGCAGACCCGACTACTATTGTCGCGACCACAAAAATTCAACCAGAAGAACCACCATATCTTGAAGAGGGGGAGCGCCTTTTTCATTCAAATATGTGGGTGAAGGGGACCCCGCTGCATTTTATTGTTGATAGCAGAAGACATAATAACCTTATCTTAGCAGAGGTTGTCAAATAGTTGGGAGTGTTGACAACACCACACCCACAACCATACAACATTAGCTGGATTCTCCAGGGACGGTATCTTCGTGTCATCCAGAAGTGTCGATTGTTATACGACATCCAACCCTTCAAGGATGAAGTATTATGTGATGTTTCCCCAGTGGATGTCTCTGATGTTCTCTTCATCCATCCATATATGTGGAAGTGCCATGCTATCTGAGTCTCGACCTCGTATTGTCATTGTTACTATGGGGGATCATCTCCACAGGATACTAGAGGTGGTTCTAACTACTGTGCCACGTAAAAAGTGCCACAAGGTAGTATCTCATACTACAAAATTTAGCTTCTTCACAATCTGTTCAAAATGTGAACAGAAGGATACTGCAACCAATGTAGCCTTGGCCCAAGCACCTTCTATCCAACAGAAGCAGGTCGAAAAGACTACAACAAAGCATAAATATTCCTTATGCACACAGACATATCATGTATCTAGACTAGTTAAAAAGTTCCAACACTTCCATCCACAGGTTCGTGAAAACCTTCAAAAACCTAAGCAGTGCAACTTCTCCAACAAGGCAAGCAACTCATCAAGATGCAGATTCAACAAAATCTTGTCCCTCTCCCTGGGGTACTCAATGCAATAGAGACCATTTCTTCCTAAGTATGGAGTATTGATCCAGGTGGATATTGGTGGCCACCCACCTTTTCCAACTTGCTCAAAACAATTTTTTGGCAATTTTGGCAATTTACTATTTTTAGCAGTTTTTTAACTTCTCAGGCCATTTTGAGTGCCTAAATGAAGGTTTTTCAGGATTGAGCCTCTCAATGATAACTATAGGATTTGATTGAGCCCCAAAAATGAATCTCCTCAATGATACCTTTCCAATGAGCTATTGTACACCCCAAACGAAGATCGTGTGCCAAAGTTATGCCCCCGGGAAGTTGATACACCAAACTACCCAAAATGGGGTCCACAAAACTGTTGGATTTTCATCTTCCGGGGTTAGGGTTTCAGATTTTGTTTTTGATAAAAAGGCCTTTGGAGCATCATTGCAAAATCATTGTCTCACAGATGTGAGAAGCCATCACATCTCTTCTCAGAGATAAGCTACCTCCATTCTAGTGAGTCTTTCACTCTGTATTTTTATAGTCTTTGTACATTTTCACTCATTAATAGAAAATTGTGTATTAATATATCTCTGTGTTTATGGTTGCATATTTGATACATTTATGTTATATTATTGGATATCCGATATATCTCTGTGCATTTATTTATTATATCTCCACTCTCATTTCATGCCAAAAATAATCTGGATCAACAAGCCTACAAGAAAAACTAGGGGTGCATATTTGGTAGCAATTAAGGCATTCATCCTGTTAAAACCCATTGTTTGGGAAATAGGGATCTAAAGGTTGATTTGAGATACAGGGGTGGATTCTAGACTAGATGATGAAGTAGAGGCAGGAGTTGAAGGTTTATGAGGTTCCTTGGAATTGTGATTCTCAGGGCTTGCAAATTTAAGCTTCTTGTGATAATGAAGAAACGTTGACTCTTTAGGTGCAGCGTTACCCTTGAGGGATGAGGTATATCTTTGATATAAGGTGGATTTTAGTAGTTTATTTTCTGGCTCAGATATTACTGTGTCCTTCTTAGAGTTGGGATGAGCCTTAGTGGCTTTGATGTGCTCAGATCTGGATCTCTTGAATCCTTTTTTGGGAGCCATCATTTATTTTTTGAAGTTTACTTAGTGGAGTTGCCAGGTGAAAGATGGCAGTTTGAATGAGTCTGATATTTGTTCACCATCAAAGGTAAGATCTGATTTTTGTCATTCTCCTAGGGAAATATATTTCATTACTCTCTTCCCCGGTAGCAGCACCAGAAGATGTTGATCCTAAAGTTTGCACCCGGCTGCTAAAGGGAAGAGCTAGGCCACCTCAAGTTTATAATTGTTGGTCTTTTATTTTTGTTGGTCGGTTGGAGGGTTGGTTTACCAAGACAATAACATTGTTGGGATGGAAAACTAATATGGAGTAGGTTTATCCTTGGCTGGTGGCACACAAATTAAATACAAGTGAGGTGATAGAGGATAGAACACAAGGAAACAACAAACAATTCAATGAATACTCTGTTGCAAGAATTTTAATACTTAAAATATCATTTCAAGACATTAAACATGTATCAAAAAACACAATTACTCCCACATGTTGCAATGGAAACAAATCTTCACCAAAGCATTTGTTGTTTCATAGGTTTCCTATTAGTAAAGACAAGTTATACAATAGATGAAGGAAATGAAATGTACTTCGCACAAATCAAAAACTGCATTCAAGATAAGATAAAAACACATGTAGATTTGGACAAAAACACTATCATCAAGAGTATATTCACCATGTAAAGATATTTAATCCATGCGTAGAACAATTTCAACTAGTTGATGTATTGATATTCTTTTCCCAAAAACCGAACCCTCAAAACATACAAAAACTACATATTTATCAAAGTTGTAGAGGCTCTCCTCCATCTGGAACTGAGGCTTAACTCTACACTATCAGTTGGAGAACAACTTATTGACTTAAGTAAAAACTATTGGATTACAATAATGTATAATTTAAACTTGACTTAAATAAAGGAAGTGGTTCATATTAAACACAAATGACCACTTATTATGCCTTACTCTAAAATATCTTGAACTTAAATAACTAAACCTACTGCTAATGATAATCCAAATTGATGCATATGCTTAATCGAACTGAGTCTTTGATAGAACTAAATAGGACTGATAGAACTGGATTCTAAGTTGAGTGCTTGTATCCATGCACATTGTTGGAGGCTAACTGTGAGATAACTAGATAGACTTCTTCACATTATCTCCTTGGGGAAGAGGGAAGTCTTCGGGTACTTCTTCTGGAGTATTGGATACCTTTTCCGCAATTTAGAGTGCAAATTCCCTAATTCCTAGTTGTGATGTTGCAGGGTCTGTATCTGAAGCTTCAGTTCTTGTACCTATTAGTTGTCATTAAGCTTCTCTGTCTTGACCGTGATTTTCCCTTTCTTCGTTTGGCCCCATTTAAAGAATACTTTAATGCAGACAATTAATGAGGATAAGCCACTTCGAAAATTCGACATTCAGGATATTTTGAATGAAGAGTATAAAATATATCTCGAATGACCGAACTTTCGAAGTCATTAACCAATGCTTATCACTAAGAAAATTCACCATAGATTAAGATACTTTAATCATTTAATATTTCAAAACTTCAGGGGCTCTGGCCCTTTGATACTTCAGCACTTTGGAGCTCCAGAACTTCAGGGAACTATGTTTTCTCTGGATTAAAATATCCTAGAGTGACAATATCCCAGAGTGATGTGGCAACATTTTATCATAATCGATGACGTGTCATAAAAATGAGAGTGACATGTGTCACCTAAAATAACGCAGATGACATAACCAAAGTACCTGAAATGAGTGCCACGTGTCATCTGAAATCAATTGGCAGGTGGCATATGGCACGTCAGCTGAAAATTTTTTTATGAGAAAGGGGTTTCAGCACTTTGGAAATTTGAGGCTCTGGGCTTCAACACTTCATAGATCTGACACTTCGGGGAACTGTGTTTTCTCTGTATTAAAACATCTAGAAGTGACAATCTCTTAGAGTGACATGACAACCACTTCAACAATTCAGCGTTTGAGGATTTTTAGGATTGAAAAAATAACAAACTTGGATGCCTGAACATCGAGGTCCCGGAGTCAAACTTCATATTTCTTTGTGGTTAAAACCTCTCGTGATTTTGAAACTTTGAATGCACAAGAGCCACTTATCTTAATTGACTATCAGATCTCGACCATCAAAAATTTTAATCTGTCTATCACTCACAACCTAAGCCTGAAATCCATTGCTCTGGATTGTTCCGTCTTTCATTTTTTGATGTTTCCCATGCATATAAAGGACTTGGTCGACCTGATCCACACTCAATCAATGGTAAACATGATGACATATGTTTCAAACTCAAACCAGAACATGTAATCACCTTTCAAGAAAGAAATACAATGATGAAAAGAAAGTAAAGACTGATAGGGGCCATTGACACTGAGTCATTAAATTATGGAGAAAAAACTTAGAAAACACAACACAAAAATCATACCTTTGATGGATGTATAGGGTAAAGGAGGGAAAGTTCAGGGGTGCAAACCTAGTTTAAAACACCCTATGCACTTGGATCCAGATGTTGTGTTGCATAGCCTTAAAGTTGGCTATCCCCTAGTACTGCACAACCACTTCTGAAGTTATCCTCCAAGTTTTGGCTATGTTGTCTAGTATGTCATTGAGATACTGAGAAAAAGTGTTGGAATTCCCACTTCTATGCTTGGAATCAGAAGTGCTTCCCATCAACATGTACCATGTTGTGCGACAATTTCCTACTTGGTCGCAGAAATACGAGTAGGGAGGCTCCTTCCATCCAATTAAGGCTATCAAGATCATTATCCCAGAGTAGTGGAACTCTATTCCAAAGTCCTGCACATCCTTGCATTCATCTAGGAACATGTTCAGTAAGTGTGGGGCCCAACTGAGCATGGTTTCATTTGTGCATTGTGTTGTTGCTGCAACAACCCCTACAGGGACCTCCTCCTTGCAGCATTTGTGAAGTAGTTTGCATTTCATTAGCTTGGTTTCCATCCAAGTGGATGCGTCACTGATTATCTTTACAATAATTCCACGCAAACCTCTTTTTGTGCCATAAGCCTTCTTCATTTCTTCTGCGAGATCCTTTTCCTTGGTTTTATTGTCCAAGTATTGTGTGATCTTCTCACCATTTGATGGCAAGCCTGTGATGAATGCAATTATCTCCACATCGATTGAAACTGGTTCTTCCAACCACAAACATCCTCCATGGAGGATTGACTACAATTGCTTGATGAAATTATTTACATATTTCCCCCATCCGAAGTGACGAATCTCCAATAAATTCAAAATCCTTGTGTTTTCCAAGCCTGTTGCCCATTGCTTTGGTTGTAGTATTGGATCTCCTAATATCTGTGTGCCTAGGCTCTCCATATACACCTGTTGCACAAATTCTGGGAATTTGCTAGTGTCAGAAACATCATGGTTTGCATCTCTTAGCCTTTTGAGGCAACCCAATAGACTTGGTGTGGCTTGCACCCCCTCTAAAATTTGTGGTTAAATGATTGTGGCACCAAGTTGCTTGGGTGGGGACCACACGATGGGTTGTTTCCCCTTTCTCTGTGCTGGCACACTAGATGTCCCAACCTATGGTTATGATTCCCATCCCAACTCTAGTTGCCCCATGTTATATTAGAACTATACTTCCTTCTGTTGTGTGAACCCCACCATAGGTTGTGGCCTTGATCCATCAGACTATGTTCTTTCGTTGTCATTGCAATTTATTTTGTGGGTTGCTTCGACCCTGGAAGTTTTTTTTGTGTTGCATGTGGTTAATGGGTCATGGCCATATGCACTATCATGTGAGTTTATATCCATCCTGGTCATCTTCGAGGCCTACTATTCTTCCTCTAATGGTGTATCTCTCACTAGTTCGACCTGTGGCAAAGGAATTGCATTAACATCGATGATTCCCTCTGTCTGTGTAAATTCTTGTTTTGCCTCCGCTATTTCCTACGGCGACCTGTGGCTACTGCATGTTTTATATGTTGTTTGGATCAGTGCACCGATGTTTGGAGGTGCCATAGTGGGTAATTCTTCCTTCCCCAATTGTGCTTTGGCTGCTACGATCTCGTAACTCGCTTGTTCACCTCTCTTTTATGTGCTCCTTAGCTTCACAGGTTTGCAAATGCACAACGTGTCTCATTTATCCCGCGTTTTCATTATATATAGGGAGTCATAAATGCCCTGAATCTTCTCATATAAGCTTATTTGATGGTTATTAATGCATTAAAGTGTGTCAAGTATGCTTCGTTTAGTTTCATAAGTGCCCAATTCATGCCTTTTTACCCTGACGATCGATTTTTGCTTTTCCAACCGTTGGTTTGGTTTATGGTGCGCTACAATTTTTCGATGCATCACACGTTTATGTTGTGACTTTTCCCTTAGTGCGCGATGTTTTCTTCCTATCAACCATATGTTGCGTATGGTCACTTTTCTTTTTTTCGTGTTGTTTCCACTATCTGTTGCGCATGATATTTCCAGAATTTTTTATTTTCTTTCTTTTTCTACTTTTTTCTTCCTTTTTCCTCTTTTTCTACTTTTGTCTTCCTTTTTATGAGTTTTATTTCCTAAAATCTACTATAGTACACTATATACATGAATTTATTACTGCATTGTAACTTTTAAGGGTTAGTAGGTCAACTATCCCTATACAGTTTCAGTCGACTATTGTTGATCATTCCTTTTAGTTCTATTACTCACAAGTCCTTTATATGTATAGATACCCCATCTGTGACATTATTTAATTCATATGGACCTAGCCAATGCATTCTAAACCTACCAGGATGTTGGACAAATTTAATTTCATAGAGTAGAACTAAGTCTCCTTTCTGAAAACTCTTCTTTTTAATATGTCTGTCATGCCAGGATTTATCTCTTGGTTTCTGTACTTCCTGGTAAAATCCTGTCAGAATCATGTCCTCTTCCATTTCCATTAGTTGACTTAGCCTCTCCTGTACTGCACCTCTTTCTGTCATGTTGGTAATTGTTGTTGCACACAGACTGGGTACCATAAATTCTAATGGAACCATTGCTTCCTGCCCATACACCAATATGAATGGTGTATGTCCTGTCAACGTATTGCATGCAGTCCTGTATTCCCATAGTAATGTTGGTATTTTCAAGTCCCAATCATCCCTGCTGACATTGCAGATCTTCGTCAAAGCATTTTCAAAAATATTATTGAAGTCTTATATTGTTCCATTTTCCTGAGGATGATATGGTGTACTCTTCTAGTGATAGACATCAAAATCCTCAGTCATAGCCCTGATGGTATCATTGATAAAATGAGTTCCCTATTCACTCATTAGAATCGTAGGACATCTAAATATGGTGATCACTTGCTCAAAAAAGAAGTGTGTTGTTGTATCTGCGCTATAGTATTTGACCAGTGTTGTTTCTACCCATTGTGTTAAGTATTCAGTCGCATTAATGATATACCTATCTCCTGACCTTTTTGTCAAATACTTATAAAGTCACTTGTGGTCTTAGAGGCATCTCATCCATTATGTTGTTTTTTCCAACCCTCTAACACACATCACATTTCTGGTAATATTCCTTGGCATATTTATGGATTGTTGGCCACCATAGTCATGCGCACAATACCTTCTGCGTGGTATATTTACCTGCATGGTGTCCTCCATCTATACCTTCATGAGCTTCTATGAAAATTTTGTGCTTTTCATGTTCCAATAAACATCTTCTCAAAATTCTATCTACACCCATCTTATATAAATGTCCTGCGATGAGTTGGTAGTCTACAACTCTAATTACTAGATTTTTCTTCTGTGCAGAGTTAAATTCTTGTGGTGAAACCCCTGTACTTAAGTATTCAATAATATCAGTGAAGCATTCATCAACTACATGTACTGAAAATAATTGTGCATCAGGGAAGTTGTCTTCCAAGTTGGTAGGTTCTTCTCCATTAGTTACCCTTGACAGGTGATCATGTCCTGCATTCAACTTCTCTGGTTTGACTATCACTTTGAAATCAAATTCTTGAAATAACAATATCCATCTACATAGCATCGCCCCCAACACTGGCTTGTTGACTAGATATTTGAGGGAAGAATGGTCTGTGAACATTTTAAAGTGTTTACCCAGTAAATAGTGCCTGAACTTATTAAGTGAATATACCATGGCTAGGCCTTCTCTTTCTATGGTTTTCTAATTTTGCTCTAATTCTGGCAACTTTCTTCTTACAAAGGCTATAGTTTGGTCTAAGTCCCCTTCTTCTGCCTGTGCCAAAATTTCTCCAAGTGTTATGGATGATACATCTACATGCACATGAAATGTCTTTTCCCAATATGGGAATACTAGTATAGGTTTTGTTACCATATTTTATTTTAGAGTGTTCAATCCTTGCTGACAATCCTCAATCCACTGAAATATGGTGTCCTTCTTTAACATTTTTTCCATTGGTGCAGTAATCTGTGCATACCCCTTTATAAATTTCCTGTAATAGCTTGTATGTCCCAATGTTTCTCTTAACTGGCGCACTGACTTTGGTGGTGGTAAATTTACAATGAATACAATCTTAGCAGGGTCTACTAGTAAACCTTGTTTACACACTATATGTCCCAACAATATTCCAAAAGGTGTACCAAAAATTCATTTCTTAATGTTTAATGAGATCTGACATTGTCTGCATCTTTCCAACATGAGTCTCAACACTTCTACATGGTCCTTTAATAGACTATATACAGTCTAGTCATCCAGATATACTTTTAGAAACTGATGTATGAATTCCTTAAAAGCAACTATGACCACTCTTGAAAATATGGATAGTGCATTCTTCGGCCCAAATGGCATGATTTTATATTGGTAGGATCCCCATTCTCTAGCAAAAGTAGTCTTATACATGTCCTCTGGGGCTATTTTGATCTCATGGTAACCTAAGATTCCATATGTAAATGAATATGCTTCCTCGCCTCCCACATTCTCTAAGACCTCATCTATAAAAGGGGTAAAGAAAGGGTCATGTAAGAAAGCATCATTGTGTTTCCTTATATCTACACAAATCCTTATCCCCCCTTGCTTCATTTCTTGGACTACCATAGGACTTATCCATTCAGATTCCTCTACTGGTTCTATGATACCAAATTCCAACATTCGATCAATTTATGCTTTCACTTTCTACTTATACACTAGATTAATTATGTAGGGTCTCTTCCTGACAGGTCTAGCCTCAAGTTTGAGGGGTATCTTCATCTCACCTAGCTCCCTTTCTATGTATTTCATCTCTATGAAGGTCATTGTATTCGTGCAGTAACTATGTTACTCTTTCTATTGTTTTCTCATCCCAATAGTCTCCTATACTTGCCATTTTAGGGTTGTCATTCATCCCAATGTTGACTTTATTAACTTTTATTGGTGCAGCAAATACTTCTAATTCCAGAGATGGACCTTCCACCTCTCCTTTTCCCTCAATTTATGTAATTCGAATGTTGTGAGGGTCATCTTCATTTGGTGATCCCTGTTCAACATGATAGCATGAAATTAGTTCTTTGACTGTCTTTCTATTCTGTTGTTAGTATTTTGTCATGATTTCAACTTTTGGTTCATCGATAAATATAACTCCTCATATCTTCTTCAGCGTTGAATCAATGTTGGGATTCTCATGTTCAAATGAGAATGTTACTACAAAATTATGTTGTAATCATGTCCATTCTATCGCTCCTCTACTCATCTCCTGGTATATATACCAGTTCCCTGGGATTTCTTCCAATGTATGGATAAAGTGATGAGGCCATTCCTATGGTGGTGTCATCCTCTATTGTGTTCTGCACTTCTCCAAGTGTTCAGCTGGTGTGCCTTTTCCATCATACTTATGGACTATATTTCTCTTTGGTTTTGTGCGAAATCTAATGTGCAGTAATCATTTACATTGATACCAATCCTGAATTGTTTCCTTGTGTGCACCCCACCATATTGCAGGTGTTTCCTTGAGTAAAATATGTAGGGATAAGAGCCTCTTATTTTCTAACACTTCCTCTTCATATTTTTTTATAAATTCCTCTAAGTTATTTAGTCCATGAAAACTAGGAGTTTCCCTCATCTCTGTACCAACCCATCTTACCACGCGGTCTATTCTTGTGCACCTCCTTGTAGAAACTTCATGTAACCATTGTTTCCAATTCACCAAACCTGTGTCTGAGTCAGAAGCACATGATGTAATGATTCTCCAGCCAAGTACCCCATATGCATTTGGGTTAACATAATCGTCTTATTGCACGATGGTTCTGTACAACTGGTTTATTTCTTCTAGATCCAACCAAGTGGCCTCTACAAAACTTTATCCTCTTGAAGGATCCAATGGTGTAATGACTCTATATTCTCCTGATTCAAAAGTCATTTTCCTTGTGTTTAGGTTGGTTATATCCTCATTATCAAATTCTCAATTCATTCCAATTAATGTAGGGTAAGGTGTTGTGCCATCTACTATATCTACTACTTCAAAATCTGTTATAGTGTGCACTCCATCCAAATCTATTGTCACACCTTTAAGTGTTCCAATAGGTAACACCCTGTGTTGATTTTTTAGATTCTGTTGGACAGGTGAATAGCCTAGTGTGGGTTCTCCCATACATTTCCATGTCTTCTTAGGTAAGACATTTACTTCAGAGTCTAAATCCAGTATAATATCTCCCATGTTGAAGTCCCCAATGTTGGCATTCACTCTGAATTCTTTGCTTGTCCTTCTTCTTGTATGGAGATGATTGACTGTTTTCTGTTGTAACTTTCCTTCTACCTCTTTGTTACATATTTCTAGCATATTTTTTTAAGACCTTAATAGATGTTGGGTCATTCAATAACTTAACACAACATTGTAGAAAAGTATTTATGGTACTTTCTTACTTTGAAGGTTGTCCTTCACTGGTATGGTCCAATGAGAATGACATCTCATATATTGGTTTGTTTTCAAGTTGATGCATGACTGATGTAGGCGCAACATTTTACTTGAGAAAATCCTATCTCGCTTCCTTAAATTTT
Source organism: Picea mariana (assembly GCA_032191745.1). NCBI lineage: Eukaryota > Viridiplantae > Streptophyta > Pinopsida > Pinales > Pinaceae > Picea > Picea mariana. The sequence goes on along the minus strand of JASDQU011104033.1, from coordinate 15,821 downwards.
TCATTTTCTTTCTGCACGTCAAACTGCTTCTATGGCTCATTGTTCTTCTTAACCCATTGGTGTTGATATGGATCATGTGCTACTGCATCAGTTCTTGTCTTGGATCCTCCTCAAGTGAATATATTTATGTTTATCCCATCATCCCCCGATTCTGCATAGATCCACTAGACATTCTTGTTTTTCTGGTCCCTTTTTCCTGGATCATCCCCAAGAGTATCGAACAATCTTCTGTGTCATGGTATGTTGTGTGATATCACATACATGTCGATGGTGGGAGTGGAAAATCCCTTGCATAATTTCTTGGTTTTTGGAAGTTGTGGCACACTAGTGGTCCTTTGCCTCATCTAAATCCTCCTATGCCACATCCTCCACCTATATATCCACCTCGATCTCCTCGTGTCATGTTGTACTAAGGTACCTGGTTATACTGTGTGGGGTTATACTATGGCTGCACATTATTATATTGTGGTTGCGCATTGTTGTATTGTTGTTGCGCATTATTGTATGGTGGTGGTACCTAGTTGAAATGAGGTGCAACTTGTCTTGTCATCATTTCTTCTTGCACCCTATAAGTATTTGAAGTTCTTTCTCTCATCAACTCCATATTCCTACAAACCTTATCATCATGACACATTGATTTGCAAAAATTGCAATATGAACTTTTTGGTACTTATATTTCTGCATCATTGGAAAATGATATGGATCATGCCCATGTGTCTTACAAATATTGCACCATGGTCCTCCTATTGTCAATGGGTTTGGCACCCCTGTCGCCATATACTACGTGAAAGTTAGACATCCATTCTTATGGTGTCCTTTTGTCCTTCATAGGGTACACCCAACAACTTCTCTTTTCTCTTTACCTTTATTCTGGTTAAGTTGAAATGTTATATTCTTAAAATCCTCCTTCAGATCCTCTATTGTTGGATATGTCTTCTAATACTGGTTTTCTTCCAATTGTAAGGCTTCCTGCAGATCCTCTTCCTGATCTTGGAAATTTTGTTGTATTAATGAGTATTTCAAATGTGGTAACAATGAGTTCACAAACAAATTCCTATGTTGCATGTCAATCATTGCATATTTCAACTTACCTTTCATATGCTTAAACCTTTGATCAATCTCCCAAACAGATTCACCTGCTTTTTTCCTGATTTCCATCATTTCATTCATATACTGGTCTTCTGAGCTGGGCTTCTAAATTCGTTTATCATTAGTTTTTTCACGTCTATAATAGTATTTGTTACTCATGATGAACTGTTTACATATAGGATCATGTACCAGTCCAGTGCGTGGTCTCTCAGTGTGATTTCCAACTATGCGAGTTTTGTATCCTCATATGTGATATGATTTTCTTCCTAGATCTTCTCACAGATGAATATGTTCTTTTCAGGGTCCTCTGATGCCTCTCCTTGAAATTACAGTAACCTGATCGTGGGATCATGTCTTTCCATTTTAAACTGTGTTGAGCTAATACCTCTGCGTGGTGTAGATAATTGATTGTTGCTTCCTTAACTGCCTCCTCCAATTGATTCTCCTTGATTATATGCATGTCATGTTGTCTTTCTTCCACTAAAATCCGATTGTCTAAATGTTGGTGTTCTTTCTGGTGTGTTAGTCGCATATGGGGTTGTAGGTTCCACACTCACGGTGATCTGGATTGGATTTATGCCTTCCATCCCTGACCTTGGACCTCCTATTTTCCTTTCATATGTTACACATAGTATTTCCTCAATCTGATCCACAACTGGATATCCTCTACCTCCTCTTCATCACTTTCCAAGCCCTTTCTATCAGATATGTCTCTCTTCTTGTTATTCATTTTATATTGGTAGGGTACTCCACTGCAGGTCTTTCCATCTTTTTCCATTATCTGCTTTAGCTAGTCTTCCTCTATCATGATTGGGTACATGGCCTCCTTCTTCTTTCCCTTATCCATATCTTTCTCCATTTCCCAGCCTCCTGTCAGTGCTCCCCTCCTTCCCCCATGCACACATGGAATTTTAGTTGTTTGATTCCATGGTAATCACACCGTTTTCATACAATAAAATCTTGATTGAAGTATACAATGATTTGATGTACCTACCTCTGAGTTCCTTTACAAAATCATGCTCTGTTGAGATGTACAATTTCACGGTATCTACTACAAATTCGGTGATAAACCCTGCAATAATATTGTCTAACCAGAAATCTATTTCACACGTAAATTTGTTATTAACTTGTTGTAACTACGCGATCTCCACATGATTTCACTCCAGCTGTCTAATTCAATTTGTAGGGTGGTTGTATTTTAACCTCAATAACCACACCTGCAAAAAATATGGTAAATCACAGAAAAATACCTCATGCAAGTCGCTAAACATGTATTTGTCGAGATATTTGTGCGATGTTAGCTTAGGGTCTCTGTTGTACCTCTGTGCAAACTCAATTTCCTTCATTTTGAACCATATTTCGATATCTACATTTGTTGGATTCCATGGCCTAAAAAATTTGTTATAGGACAAATCAGTAAGTGCAGACACAAACGGATCTCCCTAGTTTCACCCCGAACTAGAACAAAGCAAGACAGAATATAAAAATTTCCCTAAGTTTTAATTATCAAGAATACTGACTAACAAGATATAAATGACATACCTTTTAAATGTCGTTTGTCCTCACTAGTGTAATCCTTGCTTCATTCCAATGCTTATGGGATACTGAACCTGTAAAAAGACACAAGCCAACGAAGTGAAAGCAACAACGTATACTCAAAAAAACCTATGTATGTGATCAAGGAGTCATACAATAAAATAAGGACAATTTTATGGGAAAGAAATATATTGTTTTATTAGAAATATGAAAAGGATAATACAACCGATGCCTTGATCTTGTAAGGTTCCTTCCAACAGTTCCTTGCTTCCCACACTTCTTCTCCATGGATTCTAAGACTGTAGATTTGAAAGTCACTCACAATATATCTTGACAAAGAAAATATCATAGCCAACATAGGCCCAAACTCTTGGCTAGACTAATATCTCATAGTTGAATCTCTATAACTAAGTTAAAGTTCCAAAAATTCTCTAACCATTCAAAATCTCACACCCAAAGCTAAATTTTCCCATGAGAACTCCCCTCCTTTTATAAGATGAAAAGGATAGGGTGAGGAGGTTAGGATGATTCCATGAGATCAGAGATACGAATCAGATCCAAACCGATCAAAGGCCACCTCACACTTGAAGATTTAATTCTAGAAGCATCGAGAAGCTTCTATTTTTCCTTTGTATGGAAAATTGCCACACCCTTAATACTGAGCAGAGTGCGATGATGTCGTAGGCTACTATGGTGAAGAATGTGATGATTTGGGATCATCACACCCTTAACACTGGGCAGGGTGCGACGATCCTTATTGAAAGGGTTTTTACAAAGGAAAAGATAATTTTATCTCTCTGGGAAAATTCATCTTCATTCTTCTTCAGGGATTAAGGAAATTGATCCTTCTAAAGACAAAGGATAGGTTTACATTATTAATGGTCATATGGGTGAAAAAAATAATGTGTAATAGTAATCCCCCTAAAGTATGAAGTTAGAACATAGTGACATCTGAAATACTTTGTCAAGTGTTTGTTGGGAGAAAGGAACACGTCGGTTGGAAACTTGTCAACAAACAAGGAAATACAGTACAATAGTATATCATCAATGAGGTAGGAATGCCCATACTCATAATGCAAATGACTCAAAGCATAAATTTCGACACGCAAAGATCCATGTCAAGTAAAACAGGTCATGGCCACCAAGCATACATTGTGGATCCATACCAATATGACCCAAATCTGAACATAGCCACCAAAAATACATTGTGGATCTATGTTTTAAATACTCAAATTTGAACATAGCCATGAGACATACACAATGGATATATGCAACAATACAATCTGAATATACTCCAAAACAACTCGAATCTATTAGAAAAGATTTAGGGTCTTCATCTCCATCAATCTATAGTACAAATCTAACCATGCAAATACATGTGTTGAAGTCGAAAATGATAGAAACCACTTGATTACCATTCATTAATGAATACCTTTAACAAGTGTGAGGGAAATCACCTTTGATGTCAATGACTCCCAAGGTACACTAGTATAATCCAACGGGTGCGAATTTTTAAGCTGAAGTTGAACACTCTGCGGAATCTCCCGATCAGGGGTCAATAATGAAAACCCACTATTGAAAGCAAGGAAACCTACCATTGAGGAATGCAATTTCCAAGGTACCAATTAGTTTCTAAGTCTAACTCCTGGATAATGAGTTGGATTCGATAGGAAAATACTCGTTACCAGAGGGCCTTAATGTATCCCCCATCAATGACATGAAACGAGTAAAAATGTTTGAGGTAGATTGGAGTAACAAGTGATTCGGGACTGATTGAGGGATGTCCAATGCAATAGAAGGCTTGAGGACTACAAAAATGGTCGACGCAATAGAAGGCTTTTCGGGTTGAAATTTTGTTTGAACATATAAACGACACGACAACAGTATTGGAAACATTGACTCAACAACAGAGATCACAGACCAAATTGTAATCTTATAAAGGAGTATGATCAAGAGACAAGAATATTTTCCAACCTAGACACAAAGCAAGTGAAAGGGTGTCATGTTCAAAAGAAACTCTTCCACAGAATACAGGTTTAGATACATTTCTTTCCCAATTTCCCCCCACCTTTCTAGCGAGTACCTCTTTATTTTTACACAATCTTGAGGAGGATAACATATGCTTAAACTGTAAGCTCATCCTTCAGATGAGTCCCTCAGAATATTTTTAACAAACCCTCGGAAGGAGTGGTTCAGTCCCGTATGGACCTTTCGATGTTTGTTTTATGAGTCCAAAGAAAGAAAACTCAGGGTTTTTTCATGTTTCAAGAGTCTGAAAAACACTTAAAGAAAACTCCAAAATGTCCTTTTTGTAAATTAGTCTGATGAGAATGAAAAAGAGATAATCTACCTCTCATCAGACATTTTTTCAAATACTTTTACAAGCATGAAAAGAACAAGGTCACTCGGCTATCTTTTCATGTTTAGGGAGTTTGAAAAGAGATTAAAGAGGACTCCAAGGGGGTTCCTTTTTGTGTATTTCCATAACGATTCTGAAAAAGTAACAAAATTCTACTCGATTACATTCTCATATTTTTACGAGCATGAGAAAGAATAAAAACCAAGCTTGAGAAAAAATTAATTTTTATGCAAGCTTAAAACAAAAAAAGAATATGCCTGGGATAAANACCTGGTTTCATTTTTACACAAGCTTGAACCAGAGGAAACTATGCTTGAGATAGGTGGTTTCATTTTTATACAAGTTTGAACCAGAGAAAACTATGCTTGAGGTAGGTGGTTTCATTTTTACACAAGCTTGAACAAGAGAAAACTATGCTTGAGGCTTCCCAATGCATTATCCATGGATGGTTGGTACTTATCCCCCAGCTTGAGAAGCTACCAACTTAACTTCAGCATGGATTCCAGAGGCTATAAGCATTTCCCCCCAAGATTCATTTCGTCCAGCGTCACAGGAGGATGGTATGAAGATTCAAATACTATACATAACAAAGTACTTGAATCAATCAAAGAGGGGGGGAATCTATTTGATTTTTTAATGATCTTGACATAGAAAAGAAAAAATATGCTTGAGAATATAGGTTCAATCCCCAAACCTTTGTTTCATTTTTTAACGATCTTGACACAGAAACAAGAACTATGCTCACAAACTCTATTTCATTTTTTAACGAGGTTCCTACATAAATGAGAAAACTATCCTCACAGTTGGTTTCATTTTTTAACGAGCTTGAAATCAGAAAACCATGTTGAACGCTAGTTTCATTTTTTAATGAGCTTGATATCAGAAAACCATGCTCAAAGATGGTTTCATTTTTTAATGAGCTTGAAATCAGAAAACCATGCTCAAAGAGAGGTTATAAGCAGACATTATAAGCATGAGGGGCAATTCTTATAACCTATGTTTGATTTTTTAACGAGGTTTCCACAGGGATGAAAAAACTATCCTTGTAACCTATGTTTCATTTTTTAACGAGGTTGCCATAGAGATGAAAAAGCTATCCTCATAGCTAGTTTCATTTTTTAATGAGCTTGAAATCAGAAAACCATGCTAAAACTCCTCTTCTTGATCATGGCTTCCAAAAGGACAATGCTCTGGAAGGAAGCCATGTCAAGGGATAAAACTTGGTCATGGCTTCCAAGAGATCTTCACTTGATGGAATAAACACACTTTGGAAGGAACACATGTCAAGGGCCACGACAAGGGTAAAGAGATCAAGATCTAAAATCCCTATCGAAGAGATCACCATGTCAACTACTGAATCCAAGTCATAAGAGACCGAGCTTACAGTGAGAGGCTTATCTTCATTGTTAGTTGAAGGCATGGGAGAAAACGCCACATAATTGACCTTTGACGGGGGCGATACCGTCTGCATATAAGAACCATTTAGGGAGGTCATTGAGTTTATAATCAAGTCAGGGCCAACGAACGAAAGTTGATCAATAGTCACAATTATTCCATCGTGACAGAAAGATATCACACGAAAAAGAGTGGATACAATAGCTTTCATGGCATATACATAATCTCTCCCAAGGACTAAATCGAAATCTAAGTGATCGTGGACTACCATGACATCAATAAAGACAATTTTCTCTTCCAAAGTTACAGGAAACTGAGGAAGGTTCCTTAAAGGTTGACTGTTTCTTCTGTTAAAAGCTAACAGATTCTACGTAACCGACACAAGCTAAGGACAACCCAAATATTTCCAAGCAATAGAGGAAAAAATACTAACGGACACACCTTTATCTATCAACGTCTGAGGAACATCCTGTCCACAAACTTGTACTGTAATATTGAAAGGAATGTGAGAGGGAAGACGAGGTCTAGTTATCACACCCGAATAAAAAAGGATGGCCTCATTACTTGGAGGGGGTTCCACGGGAGAAGGAGGAATTCTCCATAGCATGGTAGTGTTTGTATCAGCCAGAAAAATATGAGCAGTATCAGGTTTACTCTCTAGAGGGAGAGTAGGATCGATCGATGATGAGATCAGATCAACCTCTTGGGTTTCATTATCCAAGGGGAGAATTGGGTCAATGGGTGGTAAGAGATCGATCGCTTGGGTTTCACTCTATAACGAGAGTGTGGGATTGACCAAGTATGGGATTGGATCGACCACTTTTTCAACTGGTTCAACTAAGGATGTGACCAGATTGACTACCTGATCAACCAAACTGACCAACGAAGGATACAAATTGAGAATTCCATAAACTATAGGTGGGTCGACAGTAAGCTTGTGATAAGTAACTGGAAGTTGAGGTTGGGAAATAGTCATTTCTTCCAGTAATTTTGAGACTCCATCCATACGAGGTAAAAGGTGAGTTTGATGACTCCCTCCACATAGCATACACATATACTTGACTCTACTTTTCTTCTTCCCAATGGTATCTTGACTAGTTGATGGGAGGTCATCAACATGTTGTTAAGAGGTTGACGACATGGGTTGGCGAGGGTGCGTAGACCATGCTTCTATAATCTTGGATAGACCAGGGAAATATTTAAGAATATGGCTACCCTTATAAGCCCGCAACGGTACTTGGCTTACGGGTTGTTTGGGTGATCTTAGCATCATCAAATCGCAACACGATTATCAATAACTGGTTGTTTTCCAACATGTATGGAAGTGGTTGGAAGTTTGGACCATTCCTTATTTTTCTTCTTCTTCATATTCCTTTTCTTCTTCTTCTTATCCACCGGGTTACTAGCTTCAAATATTTCACTCAGCGAAGAAGATGAAATAGAAGAAGACCTTGCAAGTGGAGAAGGTGAAGAAGATATTACTGTTATAACCCTAAATTGCACTATCCCTACTTACCTAGCATCAGGTCTACTACTTGCCCTTCATTGCCAAAGCCATGCTAAATAAAACCTTGAAAAACCACTTAAATCAAGCAACCCGCGCCCTAACCTCTCACTGGGCGCGTTGGAATGCTTGTTGTCCTTATACTGCACGCGGTGGACCGTGGGCTAACCCACTACAGCCCGCGTTTACCTAACAAAGCAAAAAATCAGGAAAATTTCCACCGGGACGAGGATCTTTTTGTCAGTTAACTGGAACTCCCAGCCATGCATGGTCGAGAGTTCGCCTAAAACCCTAGCTCCTTCTAGCCTATAAAAGGAGAGGTAGGGGTACTATTCAAAGGAGGAAAAATCATAGCAAAGAAACTCTGCCAAATTGCCAAGTCCGTTTTGTCCCAACCCTTTAGCCTTTCCTCAAGCTTTAGGAGAATTCAAGCAAAGCAGTTGGAGGACAAAGAAGAGGAGGAGCCCAGGATCAGGA
>JASDQU011104032.1:35995-48946 GCA_032191745.1 Picea mariana | reverse complement strand
ATTGTAATCATCTTCTCACGGATGTGAGTAGCCGTCACATCTCTTCTCAGAGATACGCTACCACCATTCTAGTGAGTCTTTCACTCTGTATTTTTACAGTCTCTGTACATTTCTTTGATTAATAGAAATCGTGTATTACTGTATATCTGTGTTTATGGTTGCATCTCTGATACATTTCTGTTATATTATTGAATATCTGCAATATCCTTGTGCATTTCTTTATTATATCTCCGCTCTCATTTTGTGCCGAAAATAATCTGAATCACCCTTATAATGACCCACCCGCGTCAACTCACTTCTCAAGAGTGGGTTATGAACCATATTGGCTACATATGTCAGGATCTTGTTTTCTTTGTCTCATTTTGACAAAAATGTCCTTCTCTGGTATCATTAGCATGATTTTGAAGACGAAAGGGAATTTGGGAGTTCACCCAGAAGAGTATCATCTAATCATGTCAGTGCACTAGAGAAGCTTTAAGTAGAGGATACAATGAGTTCACCCATTGTATATGATGCCACCAAGCCTTGCCAGCTTGAAGGAAATGTTTAACATATTAGTATAGCAACTGAGATCAAAGGATTATGATGAAATGATGGAAATCAATTGACCCACCTGGACGTACTCAATCTAAGGCTCAATTGGACTGGAGGGACACACCCAACAATAGTATCAACAAGGATCACATGATGGAACAAGTGGGTTTCTTCCCAGTAAAATCCGATGAAAGGCTGAAATTAGTTAGGAAACCAAGTGCAATATCAAGATTCTAACAAGCTAGAATCAATTTTCAAGAAGCAATATGGATTCGAGCAAGTGGGTTTCCCTCTAAATAAGATAAACTATAAATTGACAGAGGAAGCTCATTTGTATGGTTGACATTTTGGGGAATTGAAGAGTATATTATACTCAAGTTGTCTGATCAAATACCCCCTTAGACACAAACCAATTTTCAGGGCTGCAGGCTGTAAGAGATTCATCCCCTACATTATAATTTAGTATGTGTTTCTTTTCTTTGTGTATTTTCTCTTGTAAAATCCACCCCTCTCATTTCATGGATTCTTGTATCAGATCCCCATTGATAAAATCTCGAGAAACAAGTTTTATGAAATGTACAATGTGACTGCGTGTTGTATAACTTATGACGTTGAAGTGATTTCCTCTGAATGTATGGCCAATTCATGTGATTGTTTCATGTATTTAATGATGTCCAGAGGGTACCTCCATGAGTTTAGTTATATGAAAATGTTCATTGTTTGATTCATATTTCAATGATCTGATATATTTGTTAAAACTAAATTATTTATTGTTCATCAAGGTATTCTGTCCATAGGTTGTGAGATTCACCTTAAAGTTCCCTCACATGTATATCTTGTATTTTTTACAAATCTGCCCCTTCTTAATATTAAACCAAATTGTCTAAAGAACTCATGGACATATGCATCTTCTCGTTGAATTTCTTGGTATTGGTTCTGGTATTGTTTGAGGGCCAAGAGTTCTATGAGAAAGAGAGAGAGAGAAATCTTCCCAATTTTTTTTTGCATAAGTTCAGTTGTAAATCAACATGGCTTTAAGATCCATTCTAGGTCTCATCCCTTGGGGTGCCTCAACATAGTTCCATTTACATCCTGGAACATATCGAGGGATAACATCCAAAATGGTGCCATTTACGAGGAACTAAATTTGAAAGTATTTTTCCTTGGGGATGTGACATTGCAGATCTGGTACTCTGAGGTGAACGCATTTTAGACACCTGAATGTTAAGTTATTTCACTTGGTGACTCCACAAGAAGAATATCTAGCATCTAATAGAATATATACCAGAAGAAATCCACATCCTGAGGGTACTCTAGTATACTCATATCCTGAATAGCGCGTGACCTGAAGAAACCTCAGAGAACGTCAAGTATCTTCACCTCCAGGTAACCCTAATTTGCAAGATTCACATTTTGTTGTTCATGTACGTAGTGAACCTTTGGAGCTTGTTGATATATATGTTGATCCTATTTCTACTACGAAGCTACCTCCTGAATCCTTAATAGATCTAAATAATTCTCCTTTAGGATTTTGTGATGAAGCGAGCTCCTCTTTTAAACCCTTTCTGAAAAACCCTATTATCCCTCTATCTATTGAATCTCATAACATTATCTTGTAGAAGCTTATGTCTAAGTTAGGAGGAGGAAGATATGGGGGAAATCAATCTCCCCCACCACCTTTAAACTATTGGTTCATGGACCAATTCGGCCCTCTGAATTTTCTTGCTCACATCTATGACCTACCTGAAAAATTACCTAAAGTTGTGACCCAAATACAATGCTAAACTAACCTTTTCTGCTGAAAAACACCTAGATACCTTCCAAGATTTCACTAATAACATGTTCATGGAGCATGATGATGTCTTCATGAGGTTGTTTGTTCAAAACCTAGAGGGATATGTTCATAAATGGTTCATAGGACTCCCAAATGCCTCTATTGACAGTTGGCAGGCTCTTGAATCTAAATTCATGAAGCAGTGGGGGGAGAAGAGGGATAGCATGTACTACCTGACTGAATTTGACTCCATTAAGAATAAATCAAATGAGTCATTTGTTGAATTTAACAAAAGGTTTAACAAGCTTTACAACAATATTCCAAGAGAAATAAATCCTTTTCAACAAGCATCCAAGGTCACATATGCTGGGGCTTTTGATGTAGATTTTTCCATGGCATTAAGAGAAAGAAGAGCTCCCAACTTGGCAATAATGCAGTATGATGCAATAGACATTGGGGGAAATATGATTGCATCAGGAAAAATGAAACAAAATGTTGATAAATTATATAAGAAGAAGATCAGAGAAGATCGTGACCTTCTAAACCGAGCCACGGATGCCCATGAAACTCAAATGAATGAAATGTCTAGACTAATAAAAAATTTGACAAACAATATGTCTAGATTTGAAATGGAGAATTGTAATGATAATAAAGTACCTCAAGAAGGAGGGGTGAGGAACCCTAACCATTTTAGGAGGCCTTTTAGTCCTCAACTCACGAGGAGAGAAAGAAGAAATGATGAGCAACCCATTCATCCTCATGTTCGAACTAACAATCAACATAATCTGGTAGAAGAAGAAACAAATGAAGGATACATTGAAAATCCAGAGGACATACACCTATTGTAGGAGGAAAAAATATGATGCACCTAACTCAGAAAGATTATGAAGAGACTCTCAGGATTAGGAGGCAAAACCCCAAAAATGAACCCAGTGAAGAAGTATTGTTCTTTGCTCAGTACATAATGTTTGTTGATGCACTACAGACCAAAATGCACAGGAAGTATGATCTCAGGCCTAGACAGAGAGATGGTAACTGGGAAAAGAAACCACAACCTAAGAAGCTTAGCTCAATTCTTTCTATGGATAAAATGAAAGAATTAAAAAATACCATCAATACTAAAGAAGTGGGTGAAACTTTAAAGACAAAAAAAGAGGTAAAGGATCCCAAGGAATCTGTTTCACCCTTTAATTTTGCGAAATAACTTTTTAAGATCAAGATCTCGGTCCCATTGGCTGAATTGGATAAAAATGCATCATACCACAAGCAGATTGAAAAGGTCATACAAAGGAAGAGCCCAAATGTTCCACCTGACATTGTGAATTCACAATATGAGTCTCCTGCTATAGTATTTGGTCATCATATAGATGGTAAAGAGGATTTAGTTGCACCTTTCTGTGTGATTCTGAATATCCATGACAAGATGTTGAATAACTGTATGCTTGACTCGGGTGCATCTCATATCTCATGCCAAATGTAGTAATGGAGAAATTGGGGTTAGAAATAACTAGGACTTACCATGATCCCTACTCCTTTGATGCCAAGAAAGTGAAGTGTGATGGACTGATTAAATACATGGTAGTCACTTTGTATCAACTGCATGTTTATATCATCATGATGGATGTGGTGGTATCTTATGTACCCACAAAACATGGGATGATGCTATCCAGAACTTGGGCTAGAAATATAGGAGGTACAATGCATATGGATATGACCTATGCCACCATGTCAGTCTTTGGAGGAGAAAATAGAAGATTATACAAAGAAAAAAAGTTTTTTTATGTAGTCAATGACCAAAATAACTCTGTAAATCCCCCATATATGTTGTTGATGAAGACCTAGGTTGTTTTATCCTCTCAGTAAATGAAGAGTATAAATAATCCCTTGCTCCAATAAGTCTTGTTCTGAGCCCTGTCCAAGAGACACAAGGTATATGGAAAATGTACATCGATGGAGCATATTCAAAGGAAGGAATGGGATCCAGAGTATTCCTTGTTTCCCCAAAAAATGAATAAATTCATTTGTCCTACAAATTGGAATTTGAAGCTACTAATAATGTAGTTGAGTATGAAGATTTTATTTTGGGTTTGGAAGCAACAAGGAAGATGAAAATTACTGAGTTGGCGGCAGTTGGTGGCCTTTGGAGATTCAGAACTCATGGTTGGTCACAAATGTTTGACATTTCAGTGGACATGGATATATTTTCATGGGAGAAAAGGATAGATTCATCATCATATATATGGATAACATTATTGTCTTCTCCAAGACACATGAGGAACACATCGAACTCTCTAAATAGACCTTTGTAAAATGCGTAAAGTTTGGCTTATCCTTGAATCCAAAGAATTCCTACTTTTCCATGAATGAAGGTAAAATTTTGGGCCATATAGTGTCAAAAGAGGGGGTGAAAATAGACCCAAAGAGGGTAGAAGCAATAAAGCATATTTCTATACGTAGAAACAAAAAGGAAGTACAAGCTTTCCTGGGAATAATCAACTTTATGAGAATATTTTTCCCCAACGTTGTTGAGATAGTTAGACTTATCACTAACATGTTAAAGAAAAATAATGAAGTAAAGTGGACCCATGAGGCCAGAGAATCTCTTTGGAAAATCAAAGAAGCCTTGGGAAAATCACTAGTTTTTGTTAAGAACCCAATACTGAATACAAAAGCACCACAATAGATATACAAGAACAATATGCAAAATCTCCTTTATTACCATCAAACCCTTGAGGTAGGGCAACACCGTACAATGGATCCTATTATGGAAGGGATCCTCTCCTGTTCACTTGCCTCTTCGAGGGGGCATCCTCCTATTGAGATATTGCTCCAAATACAATACTTCTCTCCATGTCTCATTACATTTCTTGAATCCCTTTATATAGTGCTACCACCACCTAAGAACATTCTAGAGGAGGAATCTTCTGGAAAGAGAACTTTCTAAGAAGTCCTCTTACATTTATTATATCTAATTACCCATTTATTATATCTAACTACCATAGTGGGCCTTATTTAATAATATAGTGGACCTAGTCCACCTTACATTGAATGACCTCCACTATTATCACTATAGGCCATATAGGCCCCCCCACTACCTCTCTAGCTACCTTACATTCCATCCCCCTTATGAAAGAGTTGTCCTCAACGCTTGATGTACAACCATATACCAGGNTTGTGGACCATAATGCTGAAGAAGACTGAAGAACCAAGGTCCCATGTAGAAAGGAAATCCACCATGCTGAAGTAGTCCAACCACCATTGTAAGCCCGAGTCCCATGTCCAAGTGCTCATGTGAACCCCCCGTGGAAGATTTTGGAACCCAATAACCAACTCCAATTGATGCTCCAAAGACTAACACCTATCATGTGGATCCAAATAAGAAGATCCATCCACATAGTGGAAAAGGTTCGTAGCAGAATCTGGAAGGAATAATACCACTGTAGAATATGCAGACTGAACGCTGATAACTAGCTCCTGATGTGGGACATTGATGTTCTCTACAGAAGGTGGAGTAGAGTCATCAAATAAAATATGGAAGTGGTTGTCATCCCAGAAATGACAACTATCCATATACCAATCATCAAAATCATCCTCAAAATCATACCAAGCATATATTTCTTGATTATATTCATCCCTGATGATGTCTTCCATAAGAAATCTCTCCTGCATGCTATCCAATGAACTACGAAGACTATTATTGAGGCCATCTGCAAGGTCATGAAATTTGTCATGCAATGTGTCACACAATGTGTCATACAATTGAGATTTGAATTCTTCAAGAATTTCTTTGAGGTTTTGAGAAGAAATAGCCATCTGAGCACCCTATGAACCCTTCGGTCCCGCAACCGTCACGAAAAAACCCAAAAAAATAGAATAGAAAATCGCGTTTTTTTTTTGAAAAAACCCTAAAAAACTGTTGAAGTTAAAATGCTCATAACTTCACTTCCTGGACTCCGTTTTGGCTGATTGTTTTTTTGAAATTGGGTGAAATTGTGAGAAAAACTCAGATCTGTAATTTATTTGGGCAAATTCGGCCTCCAGATGCTACAGAAATAAAAAAATTTCTTTCCGCCGTCTGCGGAAAAAATCCTAAAAATTTGCAGATTTTAAAACTTCAATATCTTGACTTCCCAGACTTTGTTTCGGACGATTTTTTTTTTTCAACTTGGGTGTTTTTCTGAGAGTAACTCATATCTACAACCCTTTTCTTCAAATTTTTCACAGAAATATACTGAAAACTTCGAGAATGTCGCGGCCCTCTTTTTTCTTCTCCGAAAAAAATAAATCTGCAAAAATAAAAAATATTTGCCAACAATGTCTGCCCAAGGAAAGTTCTCTGATTCCACTTGCTAAGAACCCAATACTAAATATAAAAGCACCACAATAGATATACAAGAACAATATGCAAAATCTCCTTTATTACCATCAAACCCTTGAGGTAGGGCAACACCGTACAATGGATCCTATTATGGAAGGGATTCTCTCCTGTTCACTTGCCTCTTCGAGGGGGCATCCTCCTATTGAGATACCGCTCCAAATACAATACTTCTCTTCATGTCTCATTACATTGTTTGAACCCCTTTATATAGTGCTACCACCACCTAAGAACATTCTAGAGGATGAATCTTCTAGAAATAGAACCTTCTAAGAAGTCCTCTTACATTTATTATATCTAATTACCCATTTATTATATCTAACTACCATAGTGGGCTTTATTTAATAATATAGTGGACCTAGTCCACCTTACATTGAATGACCTCCACTATTATCACTATGGGCCCTCTGGGCCCCCCCACTACCTCTCTAGTTACCTTACAGTTTTAGTCAACCCGAATTATGATAAGGACTTTTTCATATTTTATTTTTCTTCTGAACACACTATAGTTATTGTCTTGATGCATAAAAATGACGAAAGTCGGGAACAACCTATAGCCTTATTTAGAAGATCTTTGAGAGATGTCGAATTAAGATGTAGTAAGTTGGAGAAATAATCATATGCCCCGGTTAAATCATTGAAATCCTTCAGAGACTATATCTTGCACTCCAAAACATTTTCTTATGTACCTAACAATGCTATTAAATATATTCTCACACAACCTGATAGTGAGGGCAGAAGAGGAAAATTGATTTCCAAGATGCAGGAGTATGATTTGGAGACAAAACCCACCAAGTTGGTAAAAGGCCAAGGATTGGATAAAATTATGGCTGAATCAAATTATCAAGCCATTGATTTAAATCTTATGAAATAAAACATCATGGAAGATGGGAAAAGAGAATATGCAACACAAAAGCTAATTTCTAAGGTTAGCCTTAAGTTCTCTGAATCTGATTGGTACAAAGACATAATTTTCTAGCTTCAACACCTAAGTTTCTCACCTTTATGGGACAACGCCAAGGATAGGTCCATCAAGCTCAAAGCTGTGAAGTATTTCATTTCGGGAGAAACTTTGTTTTGGAGGGACCCAGTAGGAAGAATGTTGAACTTCATTACATAAGAAGAGACTAAGGAGATCATCATTGAATTTCATAAAGGGATATGTGGAGGTCCTCATGTCTAGAGAGCCATTGTATACAAAATCCTTAGAGTTGGTTATTGTTGGCCCTCATTATTTTTTGATGTAAACCTTATGGTTAGACTCTGTGTGGAGTTTCAGATGTTTGCAGGGAATAAAAAATTGCAACCTCTCCCCCTTAGACCTACCAACGCAGAAAAACCTTTCCAACAGCGGGGTCTATATTTCATTGGAAACATTCACCCAAATTCAAGTGGGAAACATAAATGGATCGTGATAACTACAGACTACTTCACCAAGTGGGTGGAAGTAATCCCCACGAGGGAAACAACTGATTTGGTCATCATCAAGTTCCTAGAAGGGAATATTTTATCAAGATTTGGATGCCCCGGGAAGATTATAACCGATAACACTCAATCTTTCAAATCTGCCAAATTACTGCAATTTTTTCAATGGTACAACACAGAGTTGGGACATTTCACTACATACTATCCACCAGGGAATGGCTTGCTTGAGTCATCCAACAAAAATCTCATAAAGATCATAAAAAAGGTATCATCCCAAAACCAAAAAGATTGGGATTCATGTTGGACATGGTGTTGGCATTGATGTCAAAGGAGGTCAATATGCTCAATATTTGACATAATGTTATGACGTTGACATGAATGTCAAAAGAGTAATAATATGGTATTGAGACATAATTTTGGATATGAAGTATCTTTGATGTCAAAAGGGGGTCATTAACATGGTATACATTTATGTCCATGTTGAGAGCTTGATTAATGTCCATGTATTCATGTCAATGTTCCAACAAAAAGTATATTGTTCATCCTTGAAGATATCATTGAATAATTTTACAATTAAACCTTGTCTAGTTTTATGCCTAAGTATTTACCATATACTAAAACAATGAATACAACTTTGGTACAAATTGATTCCTCAGATCATTGTGCTAGTGCTATTATAACAACATGCACATGGTTTAATACTTCAATCCGTGACAAGGAATAATAATTTCCCTCGAGGCCATATCTCAAACTGTGTTTATGTCTACTCCATTAATTATGTCAACTTAAGTGCCCAAGTATAATTCATCTACATCCATTATTGTCGAGACAAATAATTTATGAATCTGCTCCCAAATCAAATGCAAATTATTGAAAACTGGTGAATTGATTCCCATATGATCATCATAAGTTCACTGTGATCTTTATATCATTGGACCAAGCTATAAGAATCTTCAAGATTAGAACTCAACATTGATCGTCAATTTAGAATGAGAGCATGATCGTATGGTTCGAATTGATTTCACATATTGAACTAGCACAATTGTTAATTTCCAAGCTAGAACCCGAAGGTGTAATTCAAATCCAACTTTGTAATTTTTGATTCCACCGTCGATTGGATTGGATGGTCCACAATCATTTCGGTTTTTGTTGGAAGTTGACCACAATCAACACAAACACAGACCTAAAGCTTTTATCAAAACAATTCTATAGTATTTTGAGTCCACTGTTGATCAAGATTGGATGACCCTCATTATTTCTTGTTATGTTGATTACTGACTAGAGTCAAAATAGACTCAGATGCAAAAACATAATTCAAATAGACTTGTATATTATTCATCCACCGTCGACTATAGAGACTATAATAAAAAATGATACTGGCATGACTAAGTTTGACCTCGTGAAAAATCGGGAACCATTGCCAGATCTAGCACCAAAAGAATTTTTGATGTTCTTGCAATTAGTGTAATTGTTAGCGTGATAGGACAATTCGTGATGGGTATTACTATGCATATTTGATTAAAAAAATTGTGATGACCGAAATTAACGATGATGAACAATATATATGGGAAATCACAGGCCAGTGGAAGATAAGGAAGTTTTAGATGATAACAAAGGATTTTATATCAGTTAGAATTTCTATCCAAAAGGTTTAAATATAGAAACTCTCTGATCGAAGCACCCAGGAATTCCATTGCAACTACAAGGTTTTTGGAAAGTGAAGGATAAATGTTGAAACAACTTACAAGGGATTTGAAGATTTTTTAAAAGAAGAACTATTAATGACAAAGTAAAAACGACAACATTATTGTTATAATTAAATGAAGAGGTACAATGGTTCTACTAAAAATGCACAATGATTCAATGACATACCTATTGAAAGATTATATAAACATAAAATCACGGTGAAAGGAAAGTGTCTCTGTGAGCTAATTTAGAAGATAAAAAACAAAAGCAGATTCCAAGAAAGTATACGAAACCTGAAACATACACATGAAGTGAGGGTGAAAGGAAGGAGCAAGGGAGGATTGGAGTCATCTACAAGTTGAAGCCTAAAATAGGGAGTTGCAGCTTCCTCAAGTTGGTTCTTGAAAACAAGAGGATTGGAGTCCTCTACAAGTTGGAGCTTGATCCACATGGAGTTGGTGCTTGAAAAAAAGAGATTGGTTTCTCCTTTATTTGTTGCTCAAAAGAAGAGATATTAGTGTCTCTTACAAACTGTAACTTGTAAATAAAATATAATTTTTATGATTGTTACATTTAAAATTTAGTGCACTGTAAATTCTTGTTGATAAGTTGTTAGAAATTAATAAAGAATTAATTTAATCTGAGAAAAAGAAGAAATATCGATTCACCCCCCCTCTTAGTATTGAACAACATTCCAACAATTGGTATTAGAGCAAGTTCCTTCACCACAGTCTAACCACTTGAAGGAATATTATGAAAAATCTAATGGATCAACAAGAAGGAATGTCCTCTAATAGAGCACCATTGTTCAAAGGAAATGATTATGCATTTTGGAGTATAAGGATGAGAAGTTACATGATGGCTCTTAGATGTGATGTTTGGCTATCTGTGGTAAATGGTTACACTGCACCAACTATTGTACCTTCAGATGATGTTGCAAAGAAACTCTGCAATGACAATTCAAGAGTTGTTAATGTAATTATGGGTGGATTAGTAAACCCCATATTTGTAAAATAAATGCATTGTAAATTATCAAAATAAATTTGGGACAAATTTAAAGTAATCTATGAAGGAGATGGTAAAGTTAAGAAAGCAAAACTTCAAACATACATAGGGTAGTTTGAGATTCTGGAGATGAAAGAGGTAGAAAACATTGCAGAATATTTTCAAAGAGTGGATGAAATAGTCAACTCAATCAGAGCATTGGGAGAAGAGCTAAAAGAAAAAATTATTATCCAAAAGGTGTTGAGATCATTACCAATGAGATATGATKCCAATGTATCTACCTTGGAAGATCGATAAGACCTTGAAAAAATTACAATGGATGAAATTCATGGGATTATTATAGCCTATGAAATGAGAATCGGGCAAGAAAAGTCATCAAAAAGGGAAACAACCTTCAAAGCATAAAAATTAACAAAGAAACATGAGCATGTRCCAAATGAAAATCACTAAGACATATCACATGAAGAAGAGGCAAATTTTGTAAGGAAACTCTAGAAAGGGTCTGGGAAATATAAAGGAAATTTACCCTTCAAGTGTTTCAACTGTGTCAAAGTTGGGCATTTTTCCTCTAAATGTCCMTATCCCAAGCAGGCGGATAGTGATGATAAAGATAATTATAACCATACATAACTTAAGAAGTGAAAAACTTGAGACAARAGTAAATTCTACAAGAAAAAGAAAAACTTTTACTCCAAAGAAGACAATAGTTCATCTGACATGAGTAAAGACGACGAGACACAAATTTTATTTATGGGCATAGAAACTCAAAACAATTTTGTTGATGATAATGAAGAAAACTTTGAAGTTGAAGGATAAGTAGACCTTGAAGAAGAACTTATTATTACTCTTGAAGAACTGAGAAAATATAAAAAGAAGAAAAAAACATTAAGAGAACAACTCTTAGAATATGAAGAAAAACAAAAATGAAGAGAAAAGGAAGTTTCAATAACCATCAAGAAATCAGAACAAATTATTATATTTGACTTGAAGACTCAACTCCAAGAAGCCAAAAGAATTGAAGAGTTCATAAGTAAAAAACTCAATGAAAAACAATTAGACTGTGAAAAGCTAGAGGATGAAATTGTTTTTCTAAAAAGAGAACTTGAGAAAGGAAACAACCAATCAAGATTTGAAAACAGTTCAAGAATATTGGATGATATTACTAACAATCAAAGATCATCAAGTAATAATTCAGGACTCAGTTATAATCAAAAGAATTCTAACAAGGTATCTAACTCTACATCTTAGGAAACTAATAAATATCCAAAAATTTATGCAACTTCCATTCATATCTCTTTCAAAAGGGAAGAAAGAAAAATAAAAACTGATTCTAATCAACAAAAACATACTCTCCCTTCAAAATAAAATGAAAGTAAAAGGAATACATTTACAAGAAGAACTCCCTCAAAAAGGTATCAACATCTCTTTGTTGTCTATTGCTTCTCTTGAAATAATTTTGGGCATAAAGCATTACATTGTATAGCTTATGAAAAGTACAATCATAAAAATGTTCAAAGATATGGTTATAAGAACAACAAGAATAATAGTACTAAAGATAATAGAAACTATAATTCATTCTCTCTATTGCAAGATTAGAATGTTGAATGCTACAAATGCAACAATTATGGCCACAAAGATAGTGATTGTAGACTACCAAAGCATCCCATAAAAAAATCCAAAATTCAAGAAGAAAAGCATAAGAAGACATGGAAACAAAACAAAAATTGAAGAAAAAGAAATTGAGTGTAAGGTAGCCTTATATGATAAGGATAAAATGATTCAATGGTACTTTGAGTGGATGTTAAAAGGATATGATAGGAGATCAAGAGAAATTCCTCAATCTGAAAAGGAAAGAAAAAAGAAAAGTTACTTTTGGAGATAATGTCTCTGCCAATATACTTGGAAAGGGTACATTCAGTCTGGAAAATAACAGATCTAAAGAAAAAAATGGGTTATTAGTTGAAAATATGAAGCCTAATCTCCTTAGTGTAAGCCAAACATGTGATCAATACACATACTCATATTTGACTCTCAAAAATGTGAAATTAGGAAAGAGGGCTCATGAAAATTAGTGGATGTTTCATCCAAGACACCAAGAGATGTATATATCTTTAACAAAGAAGAAGAAGAAAAATGTTGCATGAGCCAAATA
>JASDQU011104030.1:0-10533 GCA_032191745.1 Picea mariana | reverse complement strand
CTGGAGATGAATTCGTTGAAAGCAAAAGAGGTTTTTGTTGGGAACATGCCCCTTCATAAAAAAATCTCTTGGTTTTTACAGAACTATCACATTTTAAGAGAGTCAGATATATCTTTGAGGCCTAGTTTTTAGAGATTTCAGAATAAATTATTTCCTGTTTTAGTCACTAATTTTGGGCAAGGTTGCAGAACAGTTGAAGATAAATTTTTGGAAACCAAAAGAGGTTTTTTTTGGGAACGATCCCCTTCACAAAAAAATCTCTATGTTTTTACACAACTATCATATTTTAAGAGATTCAAATTTATCTTTGAGGCCTATTTTTCTGAGATTTCACAATAATTAATTTCATGTTTTAGTCAGTAATTTTGGGAGAGGTTGCAGAACAGATGGAGATGATTTTTTTGAAACGAAAAGAGGTTTTTGTTGGGAACGAGCCCCTTCACAAAAAACTCTCTCGGGTTTTACACAACTATCACCGTTTAAGATATACAAAGAGATTGTTGGACCCTATTTTTCAAGAGTTTGCGAGATTTATTTTCCTAAAAAATCTCATGGACAACAAATGACAAACCACCTCATCAATTCGAATTGGAGATCAGATTTGATATTATCTTTGATTATTTGAAACAATAAACTAAATATAGATGAGAATGTTTTCAGATCCATTTCTTTTGGATCTTGATAAATATGTATTCTTTCTATATAAACGAGGTAGAAGGAGAAGTTAAGGTGATTAGTTGGGCATTCATGGACTTTTTTGTAAAAATCCACTGTAAGACAGTTTATATTCCATATTGATTCTAAACGGAAAAGGCATGTTTATGGTCAAATCCTCTGTCATATATTATTCTATTTCTTTTCTTACTTGAAGTCATTTATTCTATTGCAATGCATTTGATTTCTTGATTTTAAGTAACACAGTGAAAACTTTGTTGTTTTTGTTTATTTTCAAGTTTGCCTTCAAGTACATGTTCTTGTTTCTCAATGATATTTTGAAATAAGAAATCTATATGGGGTTGACAAATTGAATACTCTCATATATTTTCTTCTTTATTTACCTTATTGTTTGATCTATTGATGTGACTACCATTTACTAAATCAGTGGGATGTTTTCTTGTTTTACATTTGAGTTATGTGTTTATTTTGAATCCTTGAACCAACTTTCAACCATTTTCTAAAAACCTATTCAGAAAACCCTTAAAAATACCATTGAAATAACCTGATGATGCCCTAGATTTACCTCTCACAGTCAAGTGCAACTTTAGGGACTAACATCTTTTGGTGCCATTGCCGGGGACAGAGACAGAAAGTATTTATCCCTGGGAGAATGACAACAATCAATTCTAGCTCTTGATGGTGAACGAGAGTTGGATACTTTTTCTGACTGTATCATTCACCTGATGACTCCATGAAGGAATAATCCATTGGCAACTCCACTGATCTGAGATGTCAAAACCTATGGAAGCCATTTTGGCTCGTAGGTTTTCTCCATTTGATTTCTCCGGTATTCTTGGTTTTCCAAATGTTGTGCCTACTATGCATGAATGGGGAGACTACCTTCCAAGGTTCAGAGGAGATGATCACGATCATCTTGCACAACACTTGATTGATTTTCATCAATACATGGACCAACTTGATATTCATCATGAAGATGTATTGTTGAATATGTTTATGTACTCCTTGGAAGGAGAGGCGAGACAATGGTACCAATCTCTTCCTGTTTCCAGTATTTCATCATTAAATGATTTCCATGCTACTTTTCATTCATTTTGTAAGAGGACTTATCCTACTGAATGCCTCTTGAATGATTGTTGTGAGCAATTTAAACCTTTTAGCAAAATTATTTAGCAGGGCTTTAGTGATGAGATCAGTGAGGATATTTTGGAATGTTCTCATAATGCTCCTAACCATTTTGATGGACATTCAAATGGGTCTCTTCATGAATAATTTGATATTGGAAATATTTGTGAAGGCCAGTATTTTAGTGAAGAAAGTCTTGAATATTATATTAATGGTGAACAATTTTTTTTATCATTGCTAGTTGAAATCAATCAAAAGTCTCCATCCTATCAYGATGAAGAAGATTTGATCATTCATGARRCTTTCTCTCATTCTTCTTTTCAAGGAGAARTTTTTCAAGATGTTGTTGATGATAKTGTCATGGATAGTATGACAACAAATTTATTGGATTGTCATAATGAAATTTTTGTTCCAAAAGACCAGGTTGTTCATTTGTGTTCTTTCTTTGAAGAGMATAATGAAACAAAATTTTGTGAATTTCAAAAWTCATAAATTTTTTATAGTCAACCTGTATATGATGAATATGAAAATGGAGAAGAGCATAATTTCACATCAGCATTCATTGACCTGTGCAACAGTGAGCTTGTTTTTGACGAGTATGAATCTGATGTTGGAGAAATAGATGAAGGAAATCGACCTATCCAAGATGTTGTTGTTCATTGTCATAAAACAACTGATGTTCATATGTTGTTTCAAGGAAATCAAGTGGATTATGGTCTCACAAATAAAACAAAAATTGCAGGGGAGCAGTTTGGGTTTTTTCATCAGCTGGAATTTTGTCATATTATATATGATCCAATAGCCATCTACATGGAGTCAGTATTTCCAAAGGTTCAAAATTTTGCAGTATTTGGAATTAAAGCAATTTGCAGCTGTAAGTATGGGTTTCCCATTCATTTTTTACTGCAAACATCTTAGTTTTTTTACATTTTCTTACTTACATGCAAGGAGGAAGACCATATTGTCAGTCAAATGCTTTCATGGCTGCATTGGAAGTTTGACGTGACCCGATCAAGGAACTGATTGGTTATTTGTGTAGGAGTTGTACATAAATAAGATTTATTTTTCAACATGTTGGTTTTAGTTTGAAGATCAATTTACAGTATAAGAGTAGTGTCAAGTTTTCAATATGCAAGGATAAGGAATCCATAGCCCAATGGAAAGACTACTTGCAGTTTTGTGGTTGTTATTTTTGGATTTTAAATAAAGGATGACAGAGCAGGGAAATAAAGAGAATCAGAAGGATATGAAGGCATTGATCAACAGTTCTTAAAGCTTCATTATGAAACTTTACCCCCAGAAGGATCCAGTGTTAGTCTCTAGCCTTGTTTTTGATTGAGTGAGTATCCCTAGTCCCTGTCCTCTCCTTTTTTCAYGATTTTCTATTAAAAAACTTGATTTTTACCTCTTKGTTTAAATGGTCATTTTTCCATTTGTATTGCACTTTTAAATGATTTTTGAAGTTTTTAAAAGTTTAGGATTTGATATGATAAATCTTGTCACATCACTTGTCTATTTATTTTTGAATTTTCAAAATTTTTGCCAAGTCACAAATGGCACTACAGGAATAGAGCTATTCCTGTAGCGCTAGGAATAATAATATTTTTACATGCACCAACCTGCCCTGATCGTGTCACAATTTCTCAAAATTGTGATTAGAGGATCTGCATGCCTCTCCACGATCTTTTCTCGGGTTGATATTGCAATTATAACAACTACATATGAGGGATTGAGTTGTACTTGCCATACTTGCATCAAATCAAACATGTTTGAATATCATTAATAGAACCATCAATTTCTATTTTAGTGTGTCGGCTATTTTGTGCAGAGATCAAATTGAAGGAAGAAGTGATTCTTAGTTCTTACATCCCATGAGAATTGAGAATTCAAATCAACAATCCTCGTAGATCTGTTTACAGGACCATATCAACAACATGGCACCGAAGAAGAGCGACCAAATTATCAGTCTGGAACCTGAGGGCATGAAATTACTTGAAGCATACCCTCAAATGGCGAAGAGGTTTAAAGATGCGGGTTGGTTTGACTTTTTCACAACCTTCCAGGGGTACGATGAACAATTTTCAATGGTTTTCGCACATAATTTTGATGGCTTTGAAGCTATAGTTGGAAAATGACTGATGCTGGTGACTGAACATTCAATTTCTAAAGCCTGTAGATTGCCAGTTGGTGGGGAAAGGTGGTGGAAGAAGGAGAACATGATTATGGAATTTGTGAATCAATTTTTAATCCCAGAAAAACAAAACCCTAATTGGAAAAAGGGAATACCACATAGCTGAGTAAAGAAGGAATGACATACCGCTTTACTCATCATCCACTGGTATATCACGTGTGAGGGAAGGTTTTCATTGGTTTATCTTTACCATATCAGACTGCTAATTCAGATTAATGGTGATTATCCTCTTAATTTACCCTACTTTCTACTTAAGAGTTTATATAAAATTTTGAAGAGAGTGCATTCTCATCCTGCTACAGCTAAAGGTAGTCTCTTTTACCATGGTTTAATTAATACACTGGTAATATCCTCTTTAAACGAAGTCTAGAGACCCTGGGATTGGCTAATCCAGTCTTTAAGAAATGATTTACAGTCAGATAAATCAAAAAATGCCAAAAGGAATAAATCAGCCCAACATAAACAGACTGTTAAAGCCACTGAGTTCCTAATTAAAGAAGAATCACCTACAACAAGGGTAACTCGGGCTAGCAAGAGAAAGTTGCAAACTCAGCAAACCATTGAAGATTTTCCTGTAGGTAAAGACCATGAGGAAGCTACCACTAGCCGAGGTAGGAAATCTAAACCAGATGAAGATATTGACATATTTCTTAATCCATAGATAAAGATGGAAATTGATGAGGATGAGGATTATACTATGAACCCAGTTCAGTCCCCAGTCAAGTAGAAACACAAATCTACAATTAAGAAAAATGAAAAAGGTAAAAAACAAAGCAAAAAGCCAACACCTGTGCCTAAGTTCCCAAGGAGAAACTCTAGTAGAGCTGCAATTAAATTTAGGTTAAATTCAAAGGCCATGTTTCATCCATCCAAGAAAAAGGAGAATCTCATAATTATAGAGGATAATTCAAAAGATTCCAAGACAGGCATCGAAAAAACAGGCAGAGACACCTTCTTTGCACGAGACCGAGAAAGAATCTGAAAACTTGAGGAAGAGACAAGAAAAGGGAAAACATGTTGCTCAATACTCCAAGAGGCCTTTGAAAAGAGAAACCACAAAATAAAATTCAATATATGAATCTATGTTTAAAGGTACACATGTAGTTTATGATGACATAGATGATCTTTTTGCAGAACCAGAAAAGCTACAGGAAATACTCTATTTTTTACCTGTTTTAGTCTTTTTCCTCAAGAGAGGTTTCAGAACAACTGGAGATGCATTCGTTGAACCCAAAAGGATTTTTGTTGGGAACATGCCCCTTCACAAAAACCTCTCTCAGGTTTTACACATCTATCACAGTTTAAGAGATTCATATATATCCTTGGGGCCTAGTTTTCAGAGATTTCAGAATAAATTATTTCCTGTTTTAGTCACTAGTTTTGGGCAAGGTTGCAGAACAGTGGGAGATGAATTTTTGGAAACCAAAATATATTTTATTTGGGAACATGCCCCTTCACAAAAACCTCTCTCGGTTTTTACACAAATATCATATTTTAAGAGATTCAAATTTATCTTTGAGGCGTATTTTTCTGAGATTTAACAATAAATAATTTTCTGTTTTAGTCAGTAATTTTGGGAGAGGTTGCAGAACAACTGGAAATCAATTTTTTGAAATCAAAAGAGGTTTTTGTTGGGAATGATCCCCTTCAGAAAAAACTCTCTCGGTTTTTACACAACTATCACCATTTGAGAGATAAAAAGATATTGTTGGACCCTATTTTTCAGGAATTTGCCAGATTTATTTTCCTAAAAATCCTCATGGAAAACAATTGACAAGCCACCTTATCAATTCGACTTGGAGATAAGATTTGATCTTCTCCTTGATTATTTGAAACAATAAAATAAATATGGATGAGGAGGTTTTCATATCCATTTCTTTTGGATCTTAATAAATATGTATTCTTTCTATATAAACATGGTAGAAGGAGAAGTTAAGGTGATTGGTTGTGCATTCAAGGACCTTTTTTGTAAAAATCCACTGTAAGACAATTTATATTCCATATTGATACTAAATGGAAAAGGCATGTTGATGGTCGGATCCTTTGTCATATATTATTCTATTTATTTTCTTACTTGAAGTCATTTATTCTATTGCAATGCATTTGATTTCTTGATCTTAAGTAACACAGTGAAAACTTTGTTGTTTTTGTTTATTATCAAGTTTTCCTTCAAGTACATGTTCTTGTTTCTCAATGATATTTTGAAATAAGAAATCTATATGTGGTTGAAAAATTGAATACTCTCATATGTTTCCTTCTTTATTTACCTTATTGTTTGATCTATTGATGTGACTACCATTTACTAAATCAATGGGATGTTTTCCTTTTTAACATTTGAGTTATGTGTTTATTTTGAATCCTTGAACCAACTTTCAACCATTTTCTAAAAACCTTTTCAAAAAACCCTTAAAAATACTATTGCAATAAACCGATGATGCCCTARCTTKCCCTCTCACAGTCAAGTGCAACTTTAGGGACTAACACCTTCACTCATATCCAAGTATTGAAAAACRAAATTCCTTTCAAAATCTAGGCTAAGTTCATCATCCATACCAGAAGTAAACAAGGCCAACTTTGTAAATATGTAGTAATTAATGCATCTAAGAGCCTTCCCTCCTAGAATCGAAACAAAACAAAAGGAAATCATCCACAAATAAAATATGAGATAAAGCTTCACCCTCAACTCTTATGTCCTGAATTGTCTTCATCCTCCTTGCCTCTAAGATAGATCGACTTAGACCTTCCATTACTAAGAGAAACAAGTAGGAGGATAAAGTGAATCCATGTTTATCCCTCTAGTAGGCTTGAAAAAGCTTGAGGTATCTCCATTTATTAAAACAAAAAAGGTAGAAGTTGTAACACAACACATTATCCATCTAACTAGAGGTACTAAAAAACCAATATGCATAATCAATGATCAGGCGTACAACCATGAAACTTTGTCGTAAGCTTTTGATAAATCAAGATTAATAATCACTGTTGGCATGTCAGAGATATTGATCGAGTGTAAGTCCTCTTGGGTTGTACCAACAACCTCATGAATCTGTCCTCCTCTTAAAAAACCAAACTCTTCAACTGAAACATACTTAGAGAGTATAGTCTTTAGCCTTGTAGCAATCACTTTAGCAATTATCTTATATAAACAATTACACAAGGAGATAGGTCTAAAACCATTAAAAAATTCAGGAAAATATTGTTTAGGTATCAGAGCTAAAAATGTTTCATTTAAACCTCCTTCCATTCTTTTTGAGGTTCTTACCTCCTCCATTACTTGCAATAAGTCCATACCTAGTAAATAAAAGAACTTAATGTAAAATTCAACTGACCACCCATCTCGTCCAAGACTCTTGTCCTTTTTAAAAATTTGCAGGAATGAGTTCAAATATTCCTTTGTGACTCGGTTGAACAAATCCTCACTCATTTCCTCAGTAAATATACATGGAAAATAATAAATAATTTTCAAAATTTCAACGAGAATAACCCTTTCGGGCCGCTAATAAATCCCCTCAAAATAATTGACTCCAGGTTGAGCCAAAACCCTTAAATCCTCTGACCTTTGCACCTCCATGTTCCTCCAAATCCCAAGTAGTATTGATACTATTTCTATGATTTGAAAATGAGTTAAATAACTTTGTATTATTATCTCTTAGTTCTAACTAGATAGCCCTTCTTTTTATATGCTAATATGCTTCTTTATCCATAAAAAATTTCAATTTCTTTGCCTCACACTTCTTTAACCCGACTAGAGAGTCTTCTCTAGAGGGATTTGATATCAGTCCATCTGTTATAACCCTAAATTGCACTATCCCTGCTTACCTGGCATCAGGCCTACTCATTGCCCTTCATTTCCAAAGCCACGCTGAACAGACTCTTCAAAAACCTCCTAAATTAAGTAACCCGTGCCCTAACCTATCACTGGGCACGTTGGAACGTTGGCAGGCCTTATGCTGCACGCGTTTGAACGCTGTCTGGCCCACTACAGCCAGCGTTTACCTAACAAAGCAAAAAATCAGGAAAGTTGCCGACGGAACGAGAAGCTTTTGGTCAGTTAACTGGAACTCCCCGCCATGCATGGCCGAGAGTTTGTCTAAAACCCTAGCTCCTTCTAGCCTATAAAAGGAGGGGTAGGGGTAATATTCGAAGGGGGAAAATCATAGCAAAGAAACTCTGCCAAATTGCCGAATCCGTTTTGTCCCAACCCTTTAGCCTTTCCTCAAGCTTTAGGAGAATTCAAGCAAAGCAGTTGGAGGACAAAGAAGAGGAGGAGCCCAGAATCAGGATCGAGGAACGGTGGCCGGTCTCTATAATCATTGTAAGTTGATTCGTATTGAGATTAATAAAAAGATACTTTTCCCGTCCCGAATACATGAGTCTTATATGTTTTATTTGATTTGTGTTTAATCTCTAACCCTCTAGTAGATCAGTATCATGCATGCGTAGTTTTGTCTTGATTGCAGGAAATATTTTTAGAAGGAGCAGCAGCAGCGAGGGGATAAAAGCTCAACGGAGGATCTACACCAACCGTCGATAAAAAGGTTAGTTGGTTCTTCCCATGTTTGCATGAGAAAAAGGGTTTTAGGTTTGGAATAGAAGGTTAAAAGTTATTTCTTAAGGGTCATGATCTGCATGCAAGTTTAAGCCCTAGCTTGTTAGTTCGTAGGGTAGAATAACCCCACAACAGAATTGGCGACTCCGCTGGGGAGATTTTACTCTTAGGGTTTCCGGATTTGGTTAAAGGTCTTTTGGGTAGTTCAAAGAAGTTCAGTTTTTGTTTTCTTTGTTTATTTGGTTGTCTGTTAGGTCAATGCTAGCAGGGAACCTGGTTATCAATACCAGTTTTTCCTTGACTGACGCTTGACATTTATTATTGGGACACACAGAGGTACACGCGGCCTGCAGAAGGCCTGCACGCGTGTGACCCACGCCCTAACCTTCTACAACCCACGTTTAAATGTCTGCTGTAGTGGTTTCAGTAGCGTGTAGAGCCCAGGAAGCTTAAGAGGCAGTCTCCTCTTCCCTGTTAGAAGTTTACCTTCTCAGGGGGCTTTCTGGATCCTGTCTGGGTCTTGTTGGTTTATTGTCTTGCTTTCAGTCTGCCTTTTTTTGTTAGTCATTATTTGCATTTGTTTTCTTTTTTGAAAATTTTCCTTTTCTGTTGAAGTACAAGCATCCAAGCCTTTTAGAGACCCTGGTTGTCAATACCAGAGGCCTTTTTCAGGTCTGGACTGCCTGTGTGTTGTTTTATCTCAGTTTTTATACAGACCCGTGGCCTGCTTAGGTTTAGCCCGTGGGTACCCGTGCTCTGTTGTAGCTCAGCACGCGTTTGCACGCGTGCTGTCCATGTGACAGTCGCGGGCTTGATTGGTAGCTTTTCAGCTTGGGTGGGGCAGTCATCCCCTCCTGTGGTGAGAAGAGCTCCTATCAGAGGTCTAGAGTCTGGGGCTGCACAGTCAGCAGGTTAGGGCATCTTATCCTTAGCTTGGGTTGTTTAGTTAATGTTTTGATAGAAAAGACAAAAGAGAAAAAATATTTGTTTTATGGTTTTTAGGCAAGTGTTAGAATCAGTGCTGTCTTGATTGTTTTTTCACATTTTGTGCTCTGATTATTTTTGCGATCTGCGCTTTAAGCCAGAGTTTTCTTTTCATTCTCTTGGTTTTGTTCTTGTCATCATTTTTCCTTGTTGCGTTATCTTGCAATAAAATAAATTTTTTTTTTCTTGTTTCATTTTCTTCTTGAGTTGAAGATTGTGTTGTTGCATCAATAGCTAGGAAAGAAGTCTTTTTGCATAAGTTTTGCAGTGCATTTTGAGTATAAGTAGCTCGCAGATCTGAGCGAAAGTTCTTCATATTTACTGCATGAAATCTTAGTAATTTTGAAAAGAAAATAAGTCTTTCTTGTTGAAAAGTTGCTGGTTTTGCATTTTTAGTAAAAGTTTTTGTTTCCAAGCATTTCTTGTTCATTTTGCTTTGAGTCTTTTTACACACCATCAGTTTCACTTTCGTACCTTGTGACTTAAAAAGCCCATTAAAAGCAATGCTAATTAAAATCAATTAGACTTTTTGTTTGTAGGGTGCATACACTAGCTTAAGAATAGGGCCTTGGAATAGGTTGGAGAGTAAATTATCCAAGGCCACCCAAACCAAACATTGGAGTCTGTCAATAGGGAGTGTAGAAGTCCAGTTACGGAAAGTTATTCAGGACCCCCCTCTAACACAGGGGCTAAACACGAGATCACGTAAGGAAAGGTAGCGGAGATAACCCCTCCAAAGCTGGATCGAGTGTTGTGGAGAACACATATTGAGGATTTGTTAAGGGATTCCGTCGTTTTCATTTGCCACGGAGCTTCGTGGGTCTCGAATCCATTCGAGGTCCTCAGTCGTCTTCCGGACCATTTTCTCTCGATACCCTTGATAGGTTTCGGGCTTGATACCCTACTCATTGTGGTTTACTCTACTGCCGACTGTACCCGCTTGATGACTGTTCACGTGCTGGCAAACTAGTTGCCAATATTTTCTAGGGACATACATAGGTGACTGCGGGGG
>JASDQU011104029.1:13745-30383 GCA_032191745.1 Picea mariana | reverse complement strand
CTTCCTTATCCTCCTCCAAGCGACCACAATCTGGCCTTAGCGCAAGCACCTTTCGCAACTTGCGAGTTGGGAGTCAAGGCTCTCGACTCTTCTTTCTCCAAACGCCGATACCCGAGATGCGATACGGGTATGGCTCCCTCCTCACTAGCGCCTGCTACATGTAACCGTAGGCTAGTCTAAACACTAGCACTACTCGCAACTCGCGACTTCGCTAGTTGGAGTGTTGAGCCCTCATGCTCCTCCTCTGTGAATCCCCGAGACGCGAGAGGTCAACGTTATGTGGACTCTGCCAAGCGATGCGTACACACCACTTGTCTCCTCCGATGTACTCTGCTTACGAGCTGTGCCGCTGTCGCCCGTCACATGAGACCTCGGGTATCGGCGTTTCACAACCTTAGCGATCAAGGTGCAACTTCTTCATCCTGCGAAACCCCGAACCACGACAAGTCAACAATGGGTTGACTCTTTCCTAGGCAACATGTGTCCATCACCTGTCACCCGCTCCCACCTTTCTCTGGGCGCTTGTTGTTATGCCACCTGTCAACCACGCGGTCCCCACCTAATGGATGTGCCACGTGTTCACATGAGCCCTCGGTGCTCGACACTTCGCGACTTCTGCAGTCGAAAGGAAGTTCTTTCAACCTTTGAACCGCCGATACGTGATACCACGTGGAGGTTCTGATCCAATAGTTTTCCTGTGGCTTGGATCCAACGACCACGATCACGTCGCGATTTCGCAAATCGTGAGTTCGTGTAGTCCTACCCTTGACCACTCCAAGTCGCGAGTCAGGGAAATGCTACTCTCCTGCATGTGCAAAGGCTAAGATCGACGGTCAATAGAGCTCTGTCAGATCCTTGGATCTACGGTCCTGGATCCCATCGCTACTTGCGAAGGCTGAAAGGGTCGAGGTGTTAACGCCTGCGCTCCTTCTCTAGATCCATCGGTCTTGATAGATCTAGGATATTTCCAAAAGGATTCCGACCGTTTGTCTACCAAACGATAAGGTATTCTCTTTCTATAATTGGACTCGCTATCCCTTCTGAGCTTGAATCACGAAATTCAACCTCTCGGAGCTTCAAACTCCCATGACTCCGAGACCTTAGAGAGCTACTATTTCTTGCATAAGGTTTCCAGACCCGGATCGCATGAACCTTTAGACGGTTCTTGGGCAATTGTCCCTGATCTTAGTCGAGTCTTTGGGTAAAGGTTCGGTACGGTTCCAAGGTTTATGGGGTAATTCCCGGGGAAGAGTACTCTCGAGGGGCCTTCCCAGAATATTACAAGAATCAAGCAAACAAGACGATTCTCGGTGGAGAGAACTCATGCCCCAGACTTAATCATTTGTATAGAAACCAACTATGGCATGTAAGCATACACATGCATCCATTAATTCCAGTATAAAACACCAGACAATCATTCCACACAGAAATTATTATGGGCATATAAACATAAGCATGTATTCATGATATTCAATTCGAAATACAAGGCATAAAACACTTATCAGATCCACCAGGCATGATGTAACTGTTGAGAGGGGTGCTCGTTTCCACCCAACCGTAGGCTCAGTGACTCCAAACGGATTTACCACTAGCCACCCCCGAGCTAGACCACGATGCTTTGAGATTCAGTGTCCTACTTCCAGCTCAACGGAAGTTAAGGACGAAGGTTACTCTCCTTCTCCTGATACAGAAAATTAATCCAGGACAAAGGTTACTCTCCTTCTCCTATGTTCAGAACTCCCTGTGTTTTCCAGAGTTTCTCCAGTTCTCTTCCGTGATCCCCCGTCGTGCGTGCTCTCTCCTCTACCCTTTACCACACTTCCTCTCTTGCCTGTTCTCTGCAAGATTGCGTGGGGGGCGAATTTCCCTGTCCGTGGTCAGGTTTGAGAGCTTTTACGGATGGGCGGTTCACTCCCATCCCCTCATTAACTCTTGAGGAGCCTCCCCACCTACCAATCTGACAGGAAATCCATTCCAGGGTCAAAGAGTTGGTTTGGTCTTTGAGCAAGTAAAAACCAGTATGGTACTGGCTCGGTGGAAGTTAACGCAACCATTCCAGGTCCCTTCCACCACCTCTCATTAGCCATCGTGGTCTCTTTTAGCACATCCCCCTCCCAACAGTCATGCAGCGCATATTCATAACATAATTTACATTCATCAACCTTTTCTACAAAGGTTCGTCAAATCAAACATTCACATCTTTGAGTTTGCCATAGTTCTTGGCCAATATAGTTATTTTTACAGACTGGGGGAAACAGGGTGTTACAACCTTCCTCTAGTTGGTTCCATTGAACATGAACCTGCATCAACATCACAGCTCCCTAGATGGGTATGTACAACATAATAAGTAGTTGGTGATGTTCACGATGATCATACAGATTAATGTCATACACATTCACGGTTCTAGCGAGCCTCCTCTATTTTGGCTCAAGTTTCAAAGGCTCGTGCTCTAGAAACATTTGTAGAAGATTCACATTTGTAGAAGATATTCTTCATTCATTTGTAGAAGATTCACATTAAAAGACATGACAATGAATGAAGAATATCATTCCTTAATTGTGAACAATTCTTGGAATCTTGTACCTCTTCTAAAAGGAAGAAAACTTATCGGATCTAAATGGTGTATAGAACTAAGTATGCATAAGATGGAAGTGTTGAAAGACATAAGGCCTAGTTAGTTGCCAAATGATTCTCAAGTTGAAGGAAGTGACTATAATGAAACCTTTGCCCCTGTATCCAAAATGAATTTCATCCRCCTTGTTTTAACCCTTRCCCCCTCTCATAAATAGGAGGTCCATCGGATGGATGTTATATCCACTTTCTTACATGGGGATTTGCAAGAAGAAATCTACATGGAACAACRTCCTATTTATGTTTATAATGACTCTAGCCTTATTTATTGTCTTGGGAAATCTCTCTATGGTCTAAAGCAAACTCTTCGAACTTGGTATGCTAAAATGGATAGATTTCTTCTTGACATTGGCTTTTCTAAATGTCATTTACCATAATGCCTATACCAAGAAAGTAGGAAACCATCTCCTTTATATTGACGACCTTATCCTCATTGGTAGTGACTCCAAACTTTTAAATTATGTGAAATCCAACCTTAAGAGGAAATTTAAAATGATAGACTTAAGTTCTTTGCATTATTTCCTTGGCCTCTAAGTATTGCAAACCAAGGAAGGAATTTCCCTTTCCCAATCTAATTATGTATGTGACCTTCTTCGTTGTTTTCACATGGAAGATTGTAAACCAACCCCATCTCCTTTTCAGTCTAAAGTCAAACTCATTGCCACCTGTACTACACCCAAAGCAGATGCCAATTTGTATCATCAATTAGTTGGTAGCCTCTTAGATTTGAATCATACCCGTGCTTATATTTCCTTTTTCATTGGCCTTGTTTCCCAGTATATGCAAATACCTCATGAGAGCCATTGGAAAGCAAAAAAATGGATACTTTAGTATATTCAAGGTACAATTCAGTATGGGATACATTTCAGTTCAGGGGGGGGACTCCTTTGTTGGTTAGTTTCACTGATTATGATTGGGATGACGACCCTGATAATCGGATGTCTATTGTACGTTATGTTTTCAGTCTTGGTTCTAGATTTATTGCTTGGGCTTGTAAGAAGCAACATGCTCTTGCACTTCCTTTAGCAGAAGTGGAGTACCGAGCAATGGTTAATGCATGTCAAGAAGCCTTGTGGCTTTAGTAGATCCTTTCAAAGATTGGATTCCATCGACACCATCCAACCACCCTTTGATGTGACATTTAAAGTGCCATCAAGATCACCAAAGATCCAGTTCAACATCAGCGTAGCAAACACATTGAGATACACATGCACTTCATCATAAAGTCCATTCAACATCACGTTCTCGAAGTGCTATTTTTCCCTACAAATAATCAAGTTGCAGACATTTTCACAAAGTCTCTTACAAAAGCAAAGTTTTCCAAACTTCGATCTATGTTAGGAGTTCAGGAAGTTGTCATCAAGGGAGGATAGACTCTAATGCCTCCTTCCTTCTCCTATTGTGTCACCTTTGTAAATTATTCAATCATATCCCAAGTTGTTCTTAAGGGGGGTGTTAGGATATTTAGACAATTAGGAGTTAGTTAAGATCAATTTGGTCTAATGTGTCTTTCGGTAAAATTATGTTTCTTTAGTATGCATTTGTAGTTATGTAATTTGATAATCACTATATGTTCTAGACATAAAGTGATTCGACAGTTCATATTCTCCTCGATACTATTGGCTACTTTGAACTATGACTTAACACTTGATTGGTTCATGATCTCTATTTAAAGAGCATGGAGAGTCATTCATCGAAGATCAATTGTGAAAAACTCGCATGTACAATATTTTTCTTTTGCATTAATATATGACCTCAAGTGGTCGTGTTGACTAAGGCTATAGACTATTTCCCTCTTTGAGAATGTTAACGACGTAAAACACTAGTATACTAATCTTTGATCTAACATGATTACTTAAGGTGTTGGTCTTGTATGAAAATAGTCTATTTTGTCAAACACAATATACATATGCATACAACTTCACTAAAATGGATCTCAAAACATAACCTTGAAACAATACAATTATGAGTATTCATCACATACCCTTTTATTTTTTAATTCAAATGATATCCTACCCTTTTATTTTTTAATTCAAATGATATCCATTATTGATAAAAAGGAATTTAAACGATAATAACTCTAAGTACTGTGAAATTCTTCCAATCGATTATGTTAATAGAAAAGCCAACAATTTTTATATACGTGTATTATTATTAATAAAATGCTTTTAATTTCATAATAGGAATTATTAAAAAAAAATCATATAATTATTATTTGTTTTAAGTTTAAAAAGGACATTCAACCTGAGAACTTGTAATTATGGCTAGTAATAAGGATTTTAGTTCGAATTTGGAATTGAATAGTAAGGATCATTGGTTTAACAATTTTTTTCTTTTTTTTTTTCATTTTTTTCAATAAGTATCACTTAGAGCTTTTTGGGAGAGCTTTAAAAGGCAAATAATATACCCATAAATTTGAAAATTTACCTTGGGAATAGATAAGATTATCCATGGTCTTCAAGTTAGTGAAGGAATTGGCATTGACTTTGCATGTAATCTCATTATATGCTCGAATTGGAAGCAACACAAAAAATGGAGACAATCCATAGTGTGATCCCAAGAACCTTAGTCGTCTAGGATAGTGAGGAAAGAATCCTCAACAATATGTTCATTGACTAACAACCTTGTGTTAGGGCTAGGCAGAGGAGTACTTTCAGTGAGACCTCAACCCACACAATAAAATGTTATATAACCCAAGGTTTGGTTGCCATTACATAGAAATCAACCACTAAAGGGCATCGTTGTCGAATGCACTGATATATACCTACCCCTTCAAAGTTGCATTGATTAATAGAGATGCATGTTGAAGCTTCAACAAACAAAGTATAAATTACACATATGAAAAAGGAGCCAAAGCCCAAGATTTGAGCATGGCCAAGATGAAAGGAAATTGATTTCTCCAATCACAGGCTTTCTCAAAATCACTTTTACTAAGCATAGCATCCATTCCCAGGGAAAGGGATCATTTCATACCTTCCCACAAAATGACAACATTGTTTAGAATGAAGTGCCCTATAATGAAACAAATTTGTTCAAACCACACAATTTTGGGCAAGATGTGCTTGAGGCAAAGTACAAAGGGTTTGGTCAAGCTCTTGTATGAAATAATAAGCAAGGACATTGGGCTCTAGTTTGATATGATTTGGGGTTACCAAGCTTCGTATTAAACCTAATAAGAACTTAGTTAATACTTTCTCCCATTGACTGCAATACCCTAGTGTTGACCCCTGAAATGTCTTGGGTCGGTGATGTATAAATTGTAAATGTGTGGTTATAATGACAAGAGTCGAGCCATGTTAGTACATATAAACAACCCCATGTGTAAATGTTGTAAATATGCTTGTATGGATTCTTAATGCAAAGCTCAAGGCCAAGGCTCAACTAGTGAATAATTAGGCATGTAGATGTTGTAAATATACTTCTATGGACTTTGTGGTAGACTTGCCATGGTGAACTCAAAGATATGTAAATATTAGTGTTGGAGTGTAATAGATAATGGTCCAAGATCGTCGTGGAGAACACAAGAAGGGCTATGATTCTACTAGAGGGGAAGAGACAAGGAGGGCCTATGGGAGAATAATCCCCTATTGCCAAGTGTTAGCCTATGATCTCATCTATTTCCCATCATGTGGTTTAAATGAACCCATCCACCTCCATTGACTTAGAAATCCAATCATTGACTGCATGTAGAGGTTGGTGAGGGAGTCTACTTTCACAGTTATTTAGTTATTGAAGCATGTGTTGAGTACAATCAACCTAGGGAAATGTAAGATTACTTCATCTCGTCACCAAAAGGAAAATCAAGGATCAATCCCACATTGTCATTGCCATTCATTATCACATTCATGCTCTACACTTTACATGTTGCATTCTCCATTGCTATGCATAAACTAAATCCGAAAATTACCCAAATCAACATTGTGAAAGGGAAATTTGTAGGCCTTGGGGAAGAGATAGAAAGTTATAGGTGAGAATAGAGGTTGGGCTTAGGAAGCCTTCACTTGTAGTGTATTCATTTCTCATCAGATGCTTGAGAATCAAGTTTTATTCTTCCAGGTTAATCCCATAAAGCATTTTGTTGATTGGACTCTTTATGTCTACATTGAAGAGCACTTGAAGGAAAGAATATCCCTAAGACACTATTGGGAAAATAAATGGAAGATATTCCATGTGTTGTGTAGGGCAGTGGAAGAGAGTGCCATGGTTGTTTGATGGCTAGATGAGATTCTTGGAGTGTTATGTACTGAGTAGATTGGTTGAACCATGACAACAATTGAGTTGGGTTGAGTGAGGTAGAAGCATGTAGCTTGGTTCTCTTTGCCTCAATGGCCTTATAGCCCAACTTGGGGGTGGCATTCACTCTAGAAGCCTATGGTTGGGTGGAAAATTGCTAGCACGTAGCTAGTTTCTTGGACTATCTTCTATTAAAACATAAGTGTTATATGTATTTCTATGAATCTACAATTGAATGTTACTTATCGCTATGGAAATGTATGTTATTTGCATGTTTTTTGCGTGATTATGTTTAATTATGAACACGGGCATTTGGTTGCAATGAATGTCATTAATTTATGCCCATTTAATTCCACTGCATTTTTATTATTGCACCTATGCATGCATTGAGGACAAATTTGGGCCCTTATGGAAAACCATCCCACCAATCTCATGGTGAATGGTCTTTAATAATTTGAAATTTTAATGGCATGTTTAGTTGTTCCTCATCCCATGGCTAGGAAAGCACATGAGGGGATGTGCCAGTGTGATATCAAAGCTATGTTTCAATGTTGGGCCAAATTAGGTAGTTTTATTAGAAATATATAACAAATCTAGGCACTTTTGGGCATGCTCAAGTTCAAAGCCTAGTTAATGGGATCTACCCATAACTCTCGAGTTGTAGGAGTCATGCGAGAGGAAAGAGAAAATCGGAAAAATGAGTTCATATCACCTCTGGATCTTTTGGAGACAATGAACGAACAATTGAAGGTCGACTTGATAGTCGACTAAGAGGTCAACTAGGTGGTCCACTAGTTGGTTGAGTCGATCAAAGGTGGTCCCAACTCAATTGAATGATGCAGAAGCCAAGGAAATATGGGTGCACCTAAGGTAATCAAAGTTGACTATGTCATCCTCATTCTAAGGAAGACATAGGAAATATGGGTGCACCTAAGGTGATCAAAGTTGACTATGTCGTCCTCATTCTAAGGAAGACATGGGAAATATGGGTGCACCTAAGGTGATCAAAGTTGATTGTCTTCCTCATTCTAAGGAAGTTAGCTATACCTTGGGTTAGTCTTCCTCATTCTAAGGAAGTTAGCTATACCTTGGGTTATATGTAGATGATCCTATGTATTTTTCTATCATGGATTTTTTTTGTATTAGCCATTATATAATGAGCTATGTTGACTTGTTCTTTAGAGTTTTAATGGTGTCTTTAGACACTGCCTCTTCTTGGAATTCATAACTCTTCACTTTTGCAATTCCCTAGTTCTCCAACATGGTATCAAAGTTATCAGTTTGAGACCTAACATGTTGTCTACAAGTCCTTTGGAGGTTATCGCTTACACATGCCCCTATTTAGTCAGATCTCACTAGTAGATTGACGTAGGGTTTTGACTTAAAAACTAAATCAAGGTTTAGGTTTGCACAATAATTATGAGTTCTAAGAAAGAACCTATGATCACAAATGACCACAATCATGGTATGTGGGAACAAGAAAAGATAGCATTATTAAAGAGTAAATTGTTTTGGAAGTATACAAAGGTTGTGATTCCAAACCCTAACATGATCAATAAAAGTTCATCATTGATGAGAAGGAGGACCAAGCTGTAGAAGTTATAACTCCCTACATCTCTAGGGAGATTCACTTCCATACAAGCATAATCTACTATCCAAATTAACTCTAGAAGAAGTTGAAGACTCTATTTAACAAGATCAATAAGAGTCGGGTTATGCAAATTGAGAAAAATTTGATCACTCTTAATCCTCTCTCCTTTGTTAGGATTGAAGATGATTYGGCTCAAGAGAAGGACCTACAATTAAATTTGGGTGAATGTGGAAAGGATTTTCCATAGGAGGACAGTTGGCTTATAGAAGCAATCTTGATGAATATGAGGACACTTTGATGTGTTATGTTCAATATTTCATGCTAGTTGGGCTTCCAGAAAAGAAGATGGTAAGGACTACACCTTTAATTCTTTCAGTGGTTTGCTAATTAGGGCATGGGAAAAGTTTCTTAATGAAGGTAAACTTGAGACTAAGCAATAGACCCATCTCCTTAAGGGTAAAGGTCAACATAACTATAGAGAAAGAGGTCAAGAATACAATCAAGAGAGAGAATGTGATTGTATCAACCAGACTGTTAAACATAATCATGTTAATCGAGCCTTGACTTAAAAAGGCAAAAAAAAGAAGACTTATCGATATTTTGCAAAGACATGAGATGTCAAGAAGATTCATTAGAAGAAGACTAAAGATTTGGAGGATAAGATTAAGAAGATTGAAAGCGAGGTGTCAATTAGTCGGCCAACCAACCTATAACATCAACTTTCTCCATTAGCACTTCTCCGACATTGCATCCTCACACTTCTAAAAGTGAGTGGATAGTCGAATCTGGTTGTACCCATAATATGGATAAGGATACTTCTCGCTATTATTCATTAAGTAAAGCTACACAAGAAGAAATATGTGTGGCAGATGATTATGCACTTACTATTGTTAGTTGTGGTAGGATTGAATGTCGAAATGGTGTGATCATTGATGTGTATCATGTACCAAGTTTGAGTGCCAATTTGTTGTCTATAACCCAACTAACCTAGACTAGTAAGAAGGTTGAATTTTTACCTGATAGGTTTGTTATAAACGATATTAGCAATGACTTTGTTGTCACTAATGAGGGTATTCTTGATCTCAATAACATATTGTACAAGCTTTGTGATTCCCTAAGAAGAATCCAAGACCGATTGCACTCGTAGCCAAGACTGGTGATCAGAGCAGAACTTGGTATGAAAGATTCAAACATCTGATTTCTAAAGTATGAAACCCATGATGAAGTTTAATATGGCTAATGAACTACCCATAGGAGTGCCCATTGATGGTGTATGTATAGGGTGTGTGCTCAGAAAGCATCACTGAGTTACATTTCAAATAGGGAAGGCATGAAGAGAAAAGACTCAACTGGAACTTATCCATAGTGATCTTTGTCCACAAAACCAACCATCATTAGTAGGTGCAAGGCATGTTTTGACTTTGATTGATGATTTTTCCAGTATACTTGGGTATATTTCTTGAAGAATAAGGATCGTATCTATGAAAAATTCAAGGAATTTAGGTCATTGGATGAAAAGCAATGTGGTTGACGTGTGAAAT
Organism: Picea mariana; assembly: GCA_032191745.1. NCBI lineage: Eukaryota > Viridiplantae > Streptophyta > Pinopsida > Pinales > Pinaceae > Picea > Picea mariana. The sequence goes on along the minus strand of JASDQU011104029.1, from coordinate 20,387 downwards.
ATCTAAGATAAGACAATGGAGGAGAATATGTGAGCAAGGCTTTTGAGAACTACATATGTTATAATAAAATCTCTTGATAGAGATTTGTACCTTACACGCCTCAGTGAAATGATGATGCTAAGATGAAGAATCACACCTTGGTTGAAATGGCACAATGTTTGCTTCAAGTCAAAGGTATACCAACAAAGTTTTGGGATAATGCTATTTACTACTCAAACTACCTTGAACATGATTATGACCAAAGCTTTGTGGGATATGACCTGTGTTGAGAAATGGACTGGAAGAAAACCCTCAATTGGACATCCTAGAATGTTTGGATGTGTAGTGTGGTCTCATATCCCATATGGTAAGAGGAAGAAGCTAGATGCAAATGGCCAAGCTTGTGTTATGGTGGGCTACTTTGATGAGTTGAAACACTACAAGTTGTTTGGTCTAGTGAAACAAGAAGTTATTTGCAAGAGGGATGTTTTCCTTGATGGGAAGACATAATGTATTCCTCTATTGAAATCCTCTTTTGGATTGTTAAGAAGGGATCAATTTACCACTACGCTACATCAACTAATGTGTCAACAAGTTTGTTGACTAGACAATCAACTCGCATACCAAAACATACATGTAATCGATCTTCTACAGTAAAGATGACCACAAGATTCAAACCACTTGATCATTCTACTAATGATTATTTTGATGCAGGAACTCTCTCTACATGGGACACTTGTCTTCCTCGATTAGCAACTAAGATGAGTGAATCTAATGGTGTTGATGTAGGAAATGTAAACAATTCAAGGAAAACTAGAGGTTAGAAACACTGTGTTAATGTTGCTTTGATGGCACATATGATAAGGGCATGTGATCTTGATACATATGCAGATGCAGATGATTGACTTGAATGGGAGAATGTTATCAATGATGGGTAAAATTCCTCAATGAAGAATAAAAATTGGGACTTAGTTCCTCGACTGCAAGGAAAAAATGTGGTGAAATGCCAATGGGTCTACAAGACCAAATTTATATCTAAAGGTGTTGTTGAGTGGTGTAAGACTCAACTRGTAGCAATGGGTTTCTCTCAACAAGAAGGTATCGACTACACCAAGACCTATGCCCTTGCTGCAAACATGGACTATGTTTGATCAATTCTTTCACTTGCTACTCATTTTGGATGGGAAGTACAATATATGAATGTCAAGAGTGCTTTCTTACATGGTGATATCGATAAGGAGATTTATGTGGAGCAACACCCAAGCTTTGAGAAGGATGGTAGTCTTGTGTATCCACTAAAGAAATCCTTATATGGTTTGAAACAAGCCTCTGAGAAGATCCATCAATTATTTCTTAAGCTTCAAACGCTATGAACCTAATCACAATATTTATGTTTTACATGTAAACAATGGTACTTTAATTGTTGCATTATATAATTGATGATTTAGTCATTACTAGAGGCAATGTTGGTCTCATTTTGGGTTTGAAAATAAAGTTAGCAAATACATTTGAAATCATCGACCTCACTCTATTGCATTTCTTTATAGGCATCCAAGTTTTGCAAATGGATGAAGATATCTTAATTTCTCAACCCAAATATGTGATTTAGCCATTATTGGAGGTAGTATTGGTCTCATTTTGGTTTTGAAGATAAAGTTAGCAAACATATTTGAAATGATCGACCTTGCTCTGTTGCATTTCTTACTGGGCATCCGAGTTTTGCAAATGAATGATAGTATCTTAATTTCTCAACCTAAATATGTGATGAATGTATTGTAGAGATTCAAAATGGAAGATTGTAAACCATGTGCTACCCCTTACCAGTTGGGAGTGAAGTTTACTAAAGAGTGTGATTCTCCAAAAGTCAATGCTACTCTCTATAGGCAGCGTGTTGCTAGCCTCGTTTATTTAACTCACAATGGACTTGATATTTCCTTTGTTGTTAGTGTGTTCCTTAGGTTCGTGCATGGTTCATGCAGGATCTAAAGGAGAGCCACTTTTCGGCTACAAAGAGGATTGTTCGCTATGTCAAGGGTACTTATCAACTTGTTATAAAAGCATTGTAGTAAGAATATGATGTAGTTAGTCAAGTGTAATGATTAATATCGCATTGAATATGGAGATGACAACAAGTCGACTTCTACTTACATGTTTCATCTTAGATCTAGACCCACAATATGATCTTCTAAAAAGTAGAGGATGCTCTCTCTTTTGACCATTGAGGTTGAATATAAAGGTGTAGTGAATGTTCGCATAAATGCATTGTGGATTCTCAACCTAATGGGTGAGCTTTGATTTCCTCTTGAGGAGTTGACTATAGTGTATTGTCACAATCAAACTGAAATACAAATTGTTGAAAACCCTGGTGCTCATAGTAAGATGAAGCATGTGCAACTTCATGCTCATTATCTAAGATAGTTGGTAAAGGAAACTATTGTGTCTCTTGTTTATTATAGGACAAATGATCATAACATTGATATCTTTAGAAAGCCATTAACAAAAGCTAAGTTTGTGAAACTTTGGGTTATGCTTGCGATTTAGGATGCTACAAATATGGGGGGAGTATAGGGATAATTTCACTTCCTAAAACTCCAAACTATTGTGTTGATGAGGGGGTGTTGGAATAACAATTTCATCTCAACTATGGGTCTTTTGAAGGAAATCAATGGATAGTTGAGGGTAAACTTGAGAGTTGACTAAGAGGTCAACTGATCGGTCAAGTTGACCAAAGATGGTCTCGACTCAATCAATCATTGCACGCGTTGAGGAAGAAATGTAGGAGATCTAGGTGTGCCTAAGGTGATCAAAATTTATTGTCTTCCTCATTCTAAGGAGGTCAATTATACTATGGGTTATATATAGATGATCCTATGGATTGGTCTTTCATGGAATCTTTTTGTATTATCCATTATATGTTGAGCTATGCTCACTTGTGCTTCAATGTTGTAATAGTGTCTTTAGACACCATCTCTTCTTGGGATTCATAAATATTCACTTATGTAATTCCTTGGTTCTCCAACATGTGTATGATTATGTTTAATTTTGAACATGGAAATTTGGTTGCCATGAAATCTATTAAACCATGCTTGACTAATTCATTGCATTTTGGTTATTGTACCTATGCATGCATTTAGAACAAATCTAGGCCTTATGGAAGGCCATCCCAACTATCTCATGATGAATGATCTTCAATGGACCAAAATTTTAATGGTGTGTTTAAAGGCTCCTTGTCTCATGGTCGAGAGAGCATGAGAGGGGATGTCACAATGTGATATCATAGCTATCTTTCAATGTTGGACCGATCTAGGTAGTTATGTCAGAAACATAGAAAAAAATTAGGCAGTTTGGGCATGCTCCAATTTAGAGCCTTGTTAATGAGATCCACCCATGACTCTCAAGTTGTAGGAGGCATTTGGGAAGAAAGAGAGAACCGTGGTTTTAATTTTTAACAATGGAAAAGGAGGAGATTTGTGCTATGACTTGTCTCCTTGAGAAACAAATTCCCAATTATGTAGATAAGTGTTGGTCTCATTGCCACTAGAGTCACCAAATAACTATGAGTTAGTGAGTTAACACCTTAAACAATGATGTGAAGCTTTGGACCATGAAGATGAATGTAGGAGTTAGAGTAGATATGCACTATGCACTCCACTGCAAAGAAAGGTTAGTGAAAATGGTTAAGGCAAGGGTCTATAGAGCTTTGGGCACATGGAGGCTTGAACGAATCGAAGGGGAGACACACTTTCCACTCCACAATGAGACTAAGACAAAGGTATGCAAAGGTTTTGGCATGTAGAGGAACTAATGAGTGCACTAAAAGGGGATCAATAGCACAAGAGAATTTGTGGTGTTTTGACATCCTCGTACCTTAAAGAGGGGTATTTTTTTGAATGACTAAGATTTCTCTCAATTGAAGAAGAACAAAAATCCATGTTTCTCATGACATTTGGTAAGCCACTCAAGTAGAGAGGTCCCATTTTCCCCATGAATGGATGATATTTCCCTCATTTGAGGAAGATTTATGGTAGATATGTCTTGTGACATTTGTTTATTTCACCAGGGACATATGAGAATATCTCATTGGGAACATGTGGACGACTGAGGACACTTGCAACATTTTTCAACTCTATGAAAGAGAAGGTACCAATTCTACCATGAATAATTAGTGTTTGCTCCAATAGGAACTCACGGATGACCCTAAATGTAGTGTCAAGGGGTGCACCCTTTTGTGTAAAAGATTGTTGTGCAATGGAATATGCATTGGTGAATGAAGGGATTGATTTAATTGTTGACTAGGGTCTCCCTATCTCACCACACAATGAAATCATACCACGTGTAATGACTCAAGACCTATGGGCACCACAAGCCTTGAGGCTCACAGAGAGGTGAAAGAAGAGAGAGGATCCTAGGAGTTCTATGTGAAGGTCATTGATGTTGGTGTAGCTAACACCCATGATGATAGGTATGCTCTTCAACCTACATATTACAAAACAACCCAAAGAATACAAGGACAAGACCATCCAAGTGGATTTGGTCCACATAAATTAGAAGGTAGTAAAAGGACTGCACACAACTAGTGAGAAGATAACATGTGATAGTCGTGGCCTATGGAAAATGGGTTCGAATCCATGAGGCTTTGAGCTATCAAAAAACAAAAAAGGAAAACAAATAGTGGGGTTTAGTGTGAAGTTGTGCAAAACCAGTGACGAATTTAGAAAAAACAATGAGGGTGTTTCCCTCAAGACCACAATGGGGTTGTAGTCCCCTAGACCTTTGCCATGTCCCCTTATAATTTGAAAAATCCATGAAAAATGTATGAAGTTAACAAGGCACATGGGAAAGGGGTTTATGTTGTATTGCATTCGATTATCACAGGGAGGTTGAGATGGACATAGCATAATTACAATGATGATGATTTGTTGTTGATTGTTGTTGTTGTGTAATAGAAGTATTGTCATGCACAATTATTGCAATTCAATTTGGGGGTTAAAAGCTACAACAAAATTGTTGTAGTCAGAACATGCAATGATATTCTATAGCTTATAACCTCTTACTAGGACATCTAAATTGAGCAAATTGATAGTCATTGGAAATATCTTTCAGAGGGGAAGAAAACTGAGGATTCAATTATTACAGAGACCCTTTTGATTTATCATACTAATTAAAATATTAGAGCCTTAGTCTTGGTTGGATTAAGAAATTGTCATCATGGAGGATGAGCAAAAAAACTTATGATTGCAAAGCAGATGCCATGAGTGAGAACCTACATGTTGAGAGTGTAGAGACAAAGTCTAATGGACGCAGAATCCAAGATACTCCTCCAAATATCATAAAGAATATGAGAACCTTGACGTTGGAACTTCAAAATTGTAGCATAGACAATGAAAGGCTAATCAAAGCTCAGAGAAAAACTAAKAAATCCAATCATTAAATGCATGTAGAGATTGGTGGGAACACTGGACACATATTTATTTGAGCATGGGATAAGTACAATCATTATGGGGAAAAGTAAGAGTGCTTCATTCTTATGTCAGAAGAACATTCAACCATCATTTCTCTCAACTCTTTCATTTTTGTCATTTATTCTATCATTCTTCCATACTCCACTCAACGTTCCTCTCCCAGGGTATGAACATTTTTTCCTCTTCTAATTAATGAAGAAGCTTATGTGAAACCATGGTTGTGATGCTTGCATCGGTAAGATAATCCCATGGACTTGGCTTGGGGTTAATAAGAGCCTGCAAAAGTTTGGGAAATTTGCTATTGAGAATGTGAGAGAAAATGGGATGGTTTTCAATGAAAACCATGGCTAGACTGCCCACAACAATTTAAGCAAAAACCAGTAAACATGCAACACTTTTATTGTCGCTTATTCATTATTTTGGGACCTAGTGTTTTCTTTTCCAAGTTATTCTTAGAAGGAAACCAATAGTTGGACTCTTTCTGCATGCATTAGAGATCATTGGAAGGGAATAATATCCCTAAGGGACCATTTAGAAGAGAAAGAGAAGATCTTCCTTGTGTTGTGTAAAGTAGTGGAAGAGAGTGCCATCGTTGATTGATGGTTGAATGAGGGCTTGGAGTGCTTAGTAGTGAGAAGATGAGCCTTCTATGAGATTAATGGATTGGCTTGGCTTGGCTTAGGGGTATCATGGTTTGTCTTAGGAGTGGAACCATAGTTCATTCCCATGGTTGGGCAATGAATTGCTTCACAATAACTGATTTGGTAGACATGGCTTTAATAAAAAATAAGTGCCCATATTTGTCTATCTATGGAATGCCTTCCACTTGCAATTGTTATGTGTTTATATGAGTTTAAAGGGTAATAAATGAATTTTGTTTATGCATAATTAGTTCGCTTCTATTTTATATTTCCATATGAATTCGAGTTATATTAATATTAGAAGTCAAATTCAACTAAATAGTTTCTTATATAAAGAGGAAATTTCTTATGAAGTCACTTGATGGCCAAGTGAGGCATCCAGATATGCTACAAAGTGGAATCAAATCCCAACTTACAACATTGGGTTGTTGTGGGAAAAACATGTTATTTATATAAGGGAATTTATAGTTGCATACCAACTACTTGACAAAAGGCCTCAATAAGGGATTGGGGAAAATGTCATGAGCATCCAAGATGTTGAGTTGATGGCTTTAATTCAC
>JASDQU011104029.1:0-12796 GCA_032191745.1 Picea mariana | reverse complement strand
AATATAGATCAATGACCCAAGATCGCTCATAGTGTTTGTAGGAGGCTCAAGTAGGGAGGTCCAACTTTGTTGTGAATCACTAAGATTGCACCCATGGATCTAGATCAACATCCCAGGATCTCTTGTAGTGTTTGGAGACCGCTCAAGGAGGGAGGTCCAACTTTTTTGGGAATTGTTGAGATTGCACCCACCAATCTAGATCAACAACCAATAATCACTCATGCAATTGGAAGTCACTTTAGTTGGGAGGCACCCATTTCACCTTGAACAAATACGATTAATATTTCTTGGGACATGTGGATGAACAAGATTGCAGTGATAGGGGGTTTCCCCACGGTGTAAAAGAAGGTGACAAGGGGTCTATGAAAAGGAGGGTCCCGCTATCCCATCACCCTAGGAAAGCATGCCATGTGGAAGGACTAGAAGCGTACAAGGACAAGAAGTGTACAAGGACAAGAATATCCAGGTAGATGTGGCCCACAGGAAATGTGAAAGTACAAAAGGTGTTCACTCAACTAAAGATAAGACAACACATGATAGTATATAAAGAAGAAAGAAAAAAAGGGTATGGATTAAAGAAGGAATTTATAGTTATAAAAAGAAAATATGGGACCAAAATCATATTTTGACCAAAAATTCGGCACACAAACTTTGTTTGAGTTGAAATTTTTKATGAAACTCAACATAGATGGTATCCACAAAAATGTCCTTAGAGTCCAATGTTCAATTTTGGCCCTAAAGTCCTGGAAAATTAGCAAGGAGCGATTTTTAGAGGGCGGGACTRTACTTTCCACGAACAACCCTATTGACAATAAAACTTGGTCAATAAGGAATATGGGCAAGCACAAGAAAACCTGGAAAAACATTTGGACAAATTCCAAAGAATTCTAAGTGAAAATGTAAACACAAGGCCAAATCCCCTACTCTTGGACATTTTTGTCATTTTGGAAAATRTRAATTAAGGAACAATGACCTAAGACAACAAATGTGGAAATTTTTCCTAGTCAACATTTGATATTTCATATAATATGGACAACTTTGTCTTAGTGGAAATTTTTTGGTTTTGCATTGTTTGGGAAATAGTGTTTTGCACTCATTTTGACCAAGAATAAATTGAGTGCAAAAAGTGATAATTAGACATCTTCATAGAAATGCAGAAGATGATTGAAGTCACAAATCATCACATTGAAGGATTCTAACTACTCATAGGTGGAAACACTGACAACACCCTATACAAACTTTTTGCTAGTTCTTTATTGATTTTCTTCAACTAGTGATACAAGATGGTTTCCAAACTTTATTTGCACTAGTAAAAGTACAGACACAAGTGAGTTGTGAGTTTCTAGGTGCCATAACTTTCAACCCAAAACTCTAAATAAGACAAAATTATAGTCATTGGAAAGATATTTCAAATGAGAACATAACAAAAGGTTCAAGTTTGGAAAATATACTTCCAATCTCTCTAAATTTTGACAGAAAAGAGCCTCTAGCATTTATTGGAAAAACATATTTCCAATAAAGTTTATCTCCAAGATGCCTCAAGTGGAAGGAAGAACCATGTGATGAAGGAAAGATTATATAGGAGGCAGAAATGAGTCTTATGTGATGGCATACCTTTGCTATCGAGTGGGGGATACATGGAAATATGGAAACACTCTTAATGAGCAAAGGTATTCAAGCTAAGATCCTAATAACAATGCTTGAAAACAAGGAGACTAAATGCCATGAATAAAGATGGTTGAGGTTTCTTACATATTTGACTTGGAGGTTAAGCTTAACAAAGGGAAGGAACCAAATTTGTTGGTTCCTTGGGCATAGGAATGCATGCAATGCATTGACTACAACCATTAAATGTAATTTAAGTTGCAAAGAAGAGTTGTGGGTGTTCTTGTTTATTTTAGTTGGCTATTGTATGCAACAAAAAAATGCTTAGCAGACGTATGGAAGATATTGGCAGATAGAGAATGACAACACCATGAATAAAAATATAGTGTATGATTCTTAAATCCCTAGATTAAAAAAAGAAAATCAAGTAATGGGGTTCCTCATCATGGTGAGTACCATGATTTCTTATGATTGCACCATTGGAAACCATGTGTGTCGCAACAATTATGACATATTAGGATATGAACGAACAACTTAAGTGTAAAGGATGTGAATAAATGGCGAACTTCAACTCACTTCAAAGCACTCCATTGTGTGGAATTGTCTTACTAGATAGAGTTCAATTGGGTTGAGGATTTTCCAAGGAAATGAAGAGAAATTCCAGAATTGGATAAAGCTTAAATGTAGCTCAAGATAAGGGAAATGATGCAAATTTATAGATGTATATAGGATAGCATGAGATTTGCGAATTTCTAGAGAATGCATCAGCACCAAGAGCTAGGCATAACTAGCTAGGCAATTATGATAAGGACAAAGCTTTTCTCACCCTAAACTCTATTTTGGTTATAGAAAAGTTGTGCTCTTTCAAAAGTATCAAACTCAGTTTTATAAGGACGAGTTATGAATTGTTACTAGGGTGATAATATCACACTTGATGATCTATCGTGTAATTGGCAGTAAGCCCATGGAGTAGATCAACTATGTTGTGGGAACCCATGTTGTACAAAACAATTGGAAAAGAGAAATTCCTTAACTCATCTTTGTCATGTCATCATATTTCTCTAGGTTGAGGAATGTGATTATGTGCAAATAATTAAAGCATATGAATGTTCATAAATGCAAGAAAAAAATTGTTAGAACGCATATGCGCAAGTAAACATTTTGAAGGATAAATATGTAGTAATGTGCATATAGATTTGCATGGGCATATATACTTCTACATATGTGCTAAGTATGTCATGATGACTAGTTATGGCTATTGTTGGTTGTGCAACTAGGAATGAATAAGGACATGGAGATACATGTCAAGGTGTTGGTGAAGGGATGTTGTAGCTCCCATGAGGCACCACATGAAAAGGTAGCATAGGGGATGCTGATTATTACATGTGTAATGACAAGAATCTAGGTAAGAATTCCTTCAATTGTGTTTGATATCATAGTTGATTTATTGATGACATGTGTATGCATACATGTGATTAATACCCAGGTGGGRGTATGGTAAAAGAAAGAAGCCTTGCACATGTAAAAACAAATTCTTGAAACCTTTTTGATGCATTCATGTGATAGAATGTTGTGATGAGCTAGTTATGAGGATATAACTAMGGCAACTAAATACTTATGCTTGTGAATAAAAAAGGAATKCCATGTGAGATGACCATGTCTGAGACCATGTTGTTGTTGGACTTGGTAAATTCTATATCTCTGCATAGATATCTAATGGTCTTCCTACTTGTATCARTGTATTAAATTGTAACATTCTTGCCTACACTAAACAACACTACAGGGAAAGGGTTCCTTAAGGACTGTTGAGTAGAGAAAGGAAAGTTCTTTCCTTGTGTTATGTTTGGCTAAAGAAGAAGGTATCCAGAAGGTTGAATAAGCATTGGGGAGGTGGCTAGGTTATGTGTCGAGGCATTAGATAAGCCCTCCAACTTGTCATGGTAGATTACATGATTTAGCATTATGCTATTCTTGAATTAAAGCAAGGGTACATTGCGTGAATTTGGAGAGTGTGCAATGTTATGGTTATGCATACATGAAATTTTGTGCATATATTTTGTTGTAGTATGTGATTCCTTGATGGTGATAAAATTCCAAATATGATGAACAATATTTCATTTCAGATTAAATTTTAGCAGTTGGAAGCAATTGAATTATTGTTGTGGCATAATTATGTGATCATTTCATGTGTTGTTGGGAATGTAGAAATGAAAATATTATATGCATGAGTAATCATGTTTTTCTTAGTTGAATGAAAGTGTCGTTAAGGACATATCACAGGTAGAGTTGTCTTGGATATGGGCATGAGAGTTGGCCTATAATGAAGACAAGTTACTACCACATGCAAAGGCCAACATTATGAGAGGGCTCTCATATTGGTTAAAGATGATTTTTGTATGAGACAAAGTCAAAATTTTGATTGGAATTTTTATAATAATATCTCATGAATGAGATATGTGAGATGATGGATTTGTTTAGTAAGGACAAATGATGGTTGTTATAAGCTTGAAAGCATGGGAAGGATGCTACTTTGATGACATTAGAACCCTATGTTACGCCTTGATGGCCTTGATCTAATGATTGTTTTAAGGTTGCGAATGGGATGTTATGGCAATAAAACTCTAGAATTTTTGAGTTTGCTAATGGATGCCACGGCAATAAAACTTTGAAAGTTTTGAGGTTGCTAATGGGATGCCATGGTAATAAAACTATGGAAATTTATGCTCTTCTTGCATGTGAAAACCTTGGTAAATTATGGATTGCCCAAAGACTATTTAGCAAAGAAGGGGATGCCTGAACCTGTATGGGCGAGTGAATACAAAGAAGAGGGGACTTGAATGAATTTTCTATGTGATATTCATGACATATGCTAGTTTGCATCAAGAGGAAAAATATTTTGGGTGTGTTAGAGGAGATAGTAAGTTGAATCTCACTCATGGCGATCATGTGAAGTGAACACATATTTATATAGATAAGTATTGGGTTGAAATTGCATACTATATCTCATATTGTGAACATATGTGATTCAATTATGAATTTGAAATTCCTATTGCTGGAACAATTGTGGCATAGAAATGACCATGTTATGCATGTTTACCTTGATGATTGTTGTAGGTGTATGTTGAGATGTTAAGGCCTTGGAAGCATCTCAAGGTAATGAAAGGAATTATTGAACATGCTTGTCCAAGATAGCCAACAATGATAAGTTTGCAATGGAGAGTATATAATTGTGGATGCAACTAAAGAATGGAGACATAGTCTCATTGTTGGAAATAAAGTTTCACCGATGACGATGTTGTTCCAATGGGGAGGGGAATGCAATACCCTCATTTTAGCCCTGAATTGTAATGTAATAAATCATGTATTATTTGCATGAATCCCTAGGTTATGTGATGGGAGCCAAGACATGTGGGCTAAGTTATGACCCTGTGTTATAAAAATATAAAATGCATTGTAAATATTTCAAATGTGGAACTCAAGGCCAAGGCCTGACTAGCGAATGCATATGAGCCCCGATAGTGGGCTAGTATTGTGGTGTGGTTATTTTTTATGTGGTGTGTTTATGATATGAAAAGGCATGCATAAAAGGAAATACATAATAATATAATATGCACCAAAATCGTTGTTGAGGAAGCAACAAGGGGACTATGATACTACAAGAGGGGAAGAGGAAAGGGGGCCTATGGGAAAGTAAAACTCTATTTCCAAGCGTTAGCCTCATAACTCATCTATTTTTTCATCATGTGCCTCAAATGAAGCCATCCACCTCCATTAACTAAGAAATCCAATCAATAAATGCATGTACAGGTTGGTAGGATGTGTGCTCATGTAGTTATTTGAGTGTGGGTTGAGTATAATAATTATGGGGAAATGTAAGAGTACTTCATTCTTATATTAGAGGTAAAGTCCGTCATCATTTCTCTCAACTCTTTCATTTTTCTCATTCATTCTATATTCTTCCATACTCCACCTAGCATTCCTCAACAAGGAGACTATGATACTACAAGAGGGGAAGTAGAAAGACGGCCTATGTGAAAGTAAACCCCTATTGCCAAGTGTTACCCTTGCAACTCATCTTTTTTTCCATCATGTGCCTGGAAGTAGAAAGACGGCCTATGTGAAAGTAAACCCCTATTGCCAAGTGTTACCCTTGCAACTCATCTTTTTTTCCATCATGTGCCTAAAATGAAGTCATTTTCTTCCATTGAGTAAGAAATCCAATCAATAAATGCATGTAGAGGTTCATAAGATGTCTGCTCATGTATTTATTTGAGCATGGGTTGAGTAAAATCATTATGGGGAAATGTAAGAGTACTTCATTCTTCTATTAAAAGTAAATTCCACCATCATTTCTCTCAACTCTCTCATTTTTTTCATTCATTCTATCATTCTTCCATACTCCACCTAGCATTCCTCTCCCAAGTTATGAGCATTTTTTTTACTCTTGTAATTAATGAAGAAACTTGTGTGAAACCATGCTTGTGTGAAAATTGGCTGGACTAAGATTTTGGAGGGTGGAAAGAAGACTCCATTGGTTTTTTGGGATTAATAAAAAGGTTGGATTTGGTAAAAGAAATTGTTAAATGATCTAAGATTTAGTGATAAAGATATAGCTAATTATCTTCTTAGTGTATGTTCATTCTCATGTTCCATATCACTCTATGAATTATTAAATCATTAAATAGAGTGATGAATTATTACATCATTCAATATTTTTTATACACATTTCAACATGAAGCTGGAATAGTGGTAACTGTGCACTCTTGAAGGCTGGGCTATTCCCTGTTAGAAGGGTAGTCAAACCCAATAGTGCACTCTTAAAAGGCTGGGCTATTCGGGTAGTCAAATCCAATTGTGCACTCTTAAAGGCTGGGCTATTCCCTCTTAGAAGGGTAGTCAACCCAATGCAGTGGAGAAGCAGAGACTTTAAACCACAGTATCAAGTATCTACTTTTTTTTTTTTGAAACCTTATGCTTTTGTAGTGCTCCTGGTCAAGATGTTGTGTTATCATTTTTGTGTGAATAAGTAGAAAAGTCACTACTTCCAACTTGTACCCCTCATGWCTAACATTTTGAGTGTAAGGACAAAAATTATTATTTTGAAAATCCACAACGCCAATTCCTAATTGMTTCCTATTGCCTGGGTTCTTATTCCATATCACATAAATAGCATAATCACACACAGAAAATGATTGGTTTACCTTATACAAAAACTCAAAGGATATCTACCTTTGATTGTTATTTGTTGTTTGAAATTAGTGATTAGAAAAAAAAATGTATTTATTTGCTTGCTTCCCATATACACATCTTTAAGACCGTCGATCTGATTGCTGCACTCTAAATAAAGGCAATTCTTGATTTTGCAGCTGTGTAAATAATTTAACAGTAGGAACTCACATACGCTAGAAAAGTTGGCTCCTAAGTAGCTTCTGCATTTTATAAATACCAGCTCAATGTCTAAAACCAAATGCTGATAAGTAAACTTGAGGATGAGAAGAGCCTTGGCTTTGCTGCCAATAACACATTGGAAAAAGGGACTGAATTAATTATCATATAGAATCAAGCTTCATATACTGCTATCTATCCACTTAAAAGCATGAAATGGAAGTGTAGTTTTTTCTGGGATCCTCAGTTTTTTAGAAATTCTTTAGCTGAAAACTCCCATGCTTCATAAAGCATTGATCTTTTTTTCATGCTTTCTGACCATTCTGCTAATATGCATGAATTGTGAAATATGTGCTCAATTATCTGCGTCCTCAACCGCCTCCACATATTAGATCAGCGCAAAACTTGCATCAATTTTGTCATTCTTCTTCCCATAATTGATCAGCACAATATCCCGCTGAAATTTTTATCCTCTTTCTTTCATCCCGTATTTGACGAGCACTACACCTAGGTGGAATTTAATATTCTTTTCCTTTCTCCAGGAAGGTCTTAATGATGCATACAAGGGAAATGAAGTTCTTCACTGTTCCCCTCGTCTCTGGTTGTTTAGGTATTCCTAAAATATTGAACATTTTGTTAAATCTTGGGAATTTCTGACATCTTTGTTGGCAAGGATTAAAAATTGTATCGAACTACCCTTTATAGCTTTAACCTGCCACTGCAAATGCCGTGGGGTTCAATGAATAATACAACCCCCGTACTACCACATCGATTCCCAGATCAGGCCTCTCCCCTCCCTCAAGCAAACAAACAGTGTGCAAAAGTTGGTCCATAAGGTACAAATATTTGCAATTACTCACTTGAACGCGCAAAAACAGAAACCATTACCAGATTCCGTTACATTCATAACCCCACCAATCACTCCCCTGGAATAGGATTGTGCACCTGTTGAACAAATAGGCAACAACCCCTGTGGAAAGCTGGGGTTGGATCAGATCAATCAATCACTCTGGCCAGTGTCACTAAACGCCAAGTCAATCTGGAACTACCATATTTCCGATTAAGATTTCCGCCACTCACCTCTAATGGGAATCACATAAGGTTAAAAAGTTTTATCTGACGATTATTTTTAGGTTACACCAAAAACAAGTTTTATCTGACGATTCTTTTTAGGTTACAACAAAAACAATGCAATAAAAACATAAACTTGTTCAGGAGAAGAGGAGATGCAGAATTCAAACGCAAAGATTGATATCGTTCCTGTTGCTCTCCATGGCACTAATAAAAAGAACCATTACAAGCCAATGTCCTCGGTGATTGGGGGTCCATTCCCTGCAGTAACACATTCTGTAGATATTGAGGCGTGTCCTGTAAGTGGGCATTTAAAAAGGACAGAACGGGCCATAGTACTAAGTAACCCATGATCTGAGGAGTACTCTATAAACAGGTACAGATTATTGATGCCAGTAGTATTAAATTGTGGGTGCAGCTGATGATTCCAGGAGGATTGATCGTATGCGAGGGTCGGTCTCACGATCAAGGGCTAATAGTGAAACCTATGAGCAATCTATCAAAATAAAAGACGCAATATTATTACAGTGAACTTTCCCCGACAGTTTCAGAACGATTTCTTGCTCTATCAAAACAATTTCCAAATCTCCCTTCAGAATTCATGCTAAGATTCACAGTCGCAGCTATTAAACTAGACCTACCCACGACATGAATTTTTTTTTTTTAATTTCTAACATAATCAATGCTCTTAAAAAACACAAGGTTGCAGGTTGCATTTGAGGTTTTGTTTTTCTCCTTTTCAGAGTCAACCCAAAAAAAATCCAGACAGACGTGCTTAACAGAAATTCCGCCATTAAGGCAACAAGAAAATCAGCTGGGGCATCCCTTCTAATCTATGTGAGCACGGCAGGGTGCCCTTATTGATGGAAAATACACAGAAACTCAATATATAAAATTGCAGGTTAAAGTTTAGAGAATGAATGGGTACCTGGTCGTCGGGAAGACATCCTTGGTCTTTCATGAGATAGCGTTCTGCTGCTCCAAGGGTTGGCTGGGCTGTGTGTGTATTTGAGTAGTTGATCACTGTGTAAGAAGAATCATATCACATATCATTACAATACAGACACTGAGTCTCCAGCACACAAAACACAAACCAGATGCGCCGTTCACGCTTGAACATCACACTCAGCTTTTTATGTCGGTTTTTTCCATTCGTTTTTTAACGGCAATTTCATCTTTTTATATTCTCTCTCCACCGGGATAGGTTGTATGAACCATTAAATGCAATATATATTGGGATATGTCATTTATTTTTTTATATTTATATTAAAATGTGATTAGTGTTTATATTTATATTAAAATGTGATTAGTGTTTATTGATTAGCTAAATCATGGTTGGTATATTTGTTATTTTTTTTTAATATATATTGTTTATTGTGTACAATTATGTAAAGTTGGAGTATTTTAATAATATAATAATAATAATTTATTTTTAAGGTCACGACCAAGTCACACTAAATTGGTGTATGAGACCCCTTTGTTTGTGGGACAAGGAACCCCTTCCAGTCAAGTTACACAAAATTGATATATGAGAAAAAAAATTAGTAAAATACATTTTAATTTTGATTAATTAAATTTTTGAAACTACGATGATGGAAATATTATTAAAAATTAAATTTTTTAAATTATGATGGTGGAAATATTTTGAAAATAGGTTAAAATTTTTAAAATTAAAGTTTAAAAATAAAGTTTGCTTTATAATTTTTAATAAAATTAATAAAGTTATAATTTTTAATAAAAATTTTATTGGTTTCCATTCACATTTTTTTATCTAAAAAAGGTTGAATTTATATATTTATTAACTTACTATTTAATAGTGTAATGTATAAAAAAGGTGTCCCCGAGGTGTAGGACAGTCGGTGACGGAGTGTGTTGTTAAGCCACTCCGTGATGTTAAAGTCACTGGTTCAAAACCTGCCGGGACAAAAAATCCAACCATGTTTCTCAAGCCACAGGTTAATCGCAGGTCCTGCACAAATTAACAAACAAAAAAAAAATGTATAAAAAAGGTTGAATTTATATATTTATTAACTTACTCAATTTAATAGTGTAATGTATGGTGTTTATTAATTAATTGTTGATTTGTTAAAATTTAGTTGGTGTTTAGTTGGTATTTATTGAAAGTGGTGGGGTGAGAATCTTGGAGGATATGGGGGTGGGTTGTGATCCACTTATGTGTGTACGAGTCACGATATTATTTAATATAATATCTGGTACAACCACAGGTTCGACCACTACCTCAAGGTGCCCCAAGAGTGAAAAACTCCTAGCTTTTCACCATTGGATCCAACCCCTTTGGACACGTGGTTAACATTTATTGACGAAAATGTGGTAGATGTTTATTGATTGCCCATTTGTTAAAAACTACTTAGTCTAATTATTATGGGAATTCGACAAAGCATACCTGAAAAAATACTTTGGAATATGTAATCTCAACCACTAAAATCTACAATTTTCTAAATTTCTTTTTGACCAAAACTACAAATGCCAAAAAAAAATGAAGAAAACTTAAAAAGCTTAGAACATTTAAACTAAATCATTAAAAAAGTGGTTGATACTTAAAGTTGTTTTTATGTTTATGGATAAAAACGTTGCTGGCCCTTATTGATTGTTGATTTGTTAAGAACGTGGTTGATGATTATATGATTGAGTGCATTTATTATTTTTTTTTTCAATATTTATATTAATAAATAAATATTTTTAATATGGTTTTGGAAATTAAAAAAAAATTAAGTTAATATTCTAATGATTTAATTTTTTTTTTCAATATTTATATTAATAAATAAATATTTTTAATATGGTTTTGGAAATTAAAAAAAAAAAAAAAATATTCTAATGATTTAATACTTTAATACTTGTAAATACAATTCCAAAACACATTGTAAATTAACAATATATTTTACTTTATATTTTTTTACATAATGTAGTTCAGATTCAATTTTCAATGTATGATGTTTTTGGGATTTTAGATTGACATTTTTGGAGACTGATATTCTAAATCCATTTTTTTTTTAAATACATATGAATAGATTTTAATTTATTTATTTAAAATAAAATTATATTTATATATAAAAAGTGTTAAACTTTATTACTTATTTATTTATGTTGGATTGATGATTATATAATTTACTAACATCTATTTAAAAGTTGAAAATTATAAGGTGAAAAGATTAAATAGATTTGAATATGTAAACTTTTTAAACTCTTAAATAACAATAAAAAACAATAAGAAAGTCATTTCAAGTAATAAACCATATCCAAAATATAACATAATATATATAAAAAAATCAACATATAACTATTTAAAATAAAATAAATGTAAATATTTAAGTAAAAATATCGTTAATATAATGCAATCAATAATCAAAATCCCAAATAAATATATGTAATTAAAAACAAATATCATAGATAGTCAAATTATTGAATTAACTACATTTAAAAAATTAATTTAACATGTATTAATAAAACAATGAAGCATGGAAAATAACAACCTTTTTCAAAACTCAGTAAATAAATTATTTAACGAAGAAAAAAACATATCTCATTTTTTAATAAATTTCAAGATTTCAAAATATCAGAACCTCTAAATAATGAAGTATTATTTCCATTCAAACTAGTGTGTCAATTTTGTTGTGAAAGATTTTATAAAATTGCAAAATATGCTTCTTTTTATAATTTAAAAAAAAAATGTTAGCAGGAGCTTGCTTCCCTTGTTTGCTTATTATGTTTTAATACTGTAATTTCGCTTGATTCACTAGTTGATGGTTGGCTAGTATGGGATAATATTGAATAATTTATATAATTGAATTTGAACTTTACCATGTGTGACTTAAAAATATGTTTCATAATTTTAACAGAAAAAGTTGAAGTTTGTGCATGCTTGAAATAAATAATTTATATATACATGGCCTATTATGGAATATGAACCATTATAATACATTAAAGATTGATTCCATTAGAATACATTAAAGATTGTAATGGCAACATGTTTAATTAAGAGTTTTAATAGTTTTTTAATGTATTTGTATTTGTATTTGTATTTGTATTTGTATTTGTATTTGTATTTGTGAAATTAAAAAAAAAATTAATAATATATATTGTAATAAATAGATTTAATTATATTTAACTATAAGAAAAAAAATGTTTTTTAAATTATGAAGAGAGTAGGTATGTATATATTTATAAATTTAACCAATTAAATTGTTATTTAGACGAGGTCTTTTGTTTTATTAACAAAAGGTCTCATACATCAATTTGGTTTAAGAAGTTATGACTTTAAAATTAAATTCTTATTATTATTAAAAAGTTTATTAAGTTATGTTGAGGGGCAATTGTTGGAGTTAGTTCAAATCTCTAATGAAACATTGGTCAGTGATCAATTAACAATTCCCCTAAATATAAAAAATAAAATAAAATAATTACTAAGTAAAGTTTGTTGAGGTATACATACCCTACCCCCTTTGGATTTGAACTTGTGACCTCACATACCCTACCCCCTTTGGATTTGAAGGTGTGACCTCTTAAGAGGAAGCACACTTTCTTAATCATTAGACCCACTCCAGTTGTTTGTGTGTGTGTGTGTGTGTGTGTATATATATATATATAATCTATTTTTAAGGTCATGACCAAGCTAAACACCAAATTGGTGTATGAGACTCCCTTGTTTGTGGGCCAAGGGACCTCTTCCCCGCAACGATTTTACTACTAAAGTCTACGAAGATATACATACCCTACC